>SWDC01000145.1:4855395-5039244 GCA_004919715.1 Linderniella brevidens
CACCCGAGGTGTAAACCACCGGATATTATTTGGCTCAGGGACGGCAGACAGATGTGAGATTCCTGTCTACCCGAACTTGTGGTATAACATTCGGGGAAAAAGCCGTCGGGTTGAGATTGTGTGCGGAAGGAGCGACCCGGCGCGGCCGGTGTAGGCTACCGCATGGTTGATGGTGTACTTTGCCATTGCGCGCGTGGGTGCCGAGTCTGACCTAGGGCCCTGTTGAGAATTGAGAATTGATAGATGAGATTTGTCGAGTGTGCATTATATTATATTGTGAGGAACCGGGATTGGGTGGAGTGCACGCACGTATTGCATGTTATGTAATCACCTACTGGGCAATAGCTCAGGGTTCTATCCTATTTTTGTTTGTAGGTAAGAATGAACCCGACACCGACTAGTGTCAGGGTTGAGATACATGGCGAGCTGGCGGCGGTGACTCCACGGACTTTTGAGGGTGGCGCAGTACATGGGACGCGACCTGTGGAGTGGCATAGTGTTTGATATTGGGTTTGAAATTTTGGGGCTTCGGCCCAAAGTATTAATAGTAGATATTTTTGTAAACCCAATATAATACTATGTAGGTTATTTAAAAAGAAAAGAAAATTTTATCGGGTCTTCCGCGTGTTCTGTTGCGGGGAAATCCGCCAATTAACTTAATTTGGAAGTAGGGTCGCCACAGATTAGCACATTGTCCTCAATGTGCAAAAATTGAAAGCAAAGAAAGAGTTTAAGTGACACTGCCCTGAATAATGCGCCGATCGATGTAGGGTGGGACGTGAAGAAGACTTGGCTGCTCGCAGTAACGAGCTACCTTCGTGAATGGACCACCCCCAAACTGGTTACGAGCCTGCGAGAAAACATGACTAGACGACACCGTGATAACGAATTCTAAACAACGAAAATACAATATAAGACGTAAATAATAATAGGACTGAAATTAGAAATAATATATAATGCATCGATAGTCATTGGGTTGCCTCCCAAGAAGCGCTATTTTATTAGTCGTTAGCTCGACTCTCAAACCGTTTATTTCGGTGGATGATCGAGGTTGATCGAGTCTTCTTTCCACACATCTCGATCATTATATACCTTTGGTTCCTTTCGTCCTGGCGGAAAAGTATGCTTCATCGAGTAAGGTCCATGACATCGCTCTCTACAGATTTCAATATCTGTGCAGTCTTTCTGACGAAGCTCTTTCTTATTCTTTTTTTTCAGTCGGGTTACCTTGCTCTGGTGAGTTTCAGTACCACTGCTTTTGTTAGTCCATGGTGTCCACCTGTTATACTCAAATAAAGAAGAACGTAGATTAAGATTAGATTTATTCTTCTTCCCGTCTGGCGGATCTGCTTCTGCATCGGTCTTTGTGTTCTGAAGGTCCTTCAGCTTGCTGGTATTCTCTCTAGACAAGTTATCCCTGCAAGACGGAACACTTAAAGGTACGCAGGTAAAAAATATCAATATATGAGCATGTATTGCTAGTAGGGTTCTTCAAAGATTTGTAAACATCGAATTCTACTTTCTCATCCCCTACTTGCAAAATAAGTTTACCGTTACCGACATCAATGAGAGCTCTTGCCGTGTTCAGGAATGGGCGTCCAAGTATTAATGGAAGGTCATCGTCTTCTTCTTTATCAAGTACGATAAAATCAGCCGGGACGTAATGATCTCCGACTTTCACTAATACGTATTCCATTATCCCTCGCGGGTATGTGATTGATCTGTCGGCGAGCTGAAGGATAGTCAATGTGGGCTTTGGCTCGCCAAGTCCTAGTTTCCTAAAAAGAGAAAATGGCATTAAGTTAATGCTCGCACCTATATCACATAAAACATTGTTGAACGAGAGGCATCCAATAGAACAAGGAATAGAAAAACTCCCTCGATCCTTAAGCTTGGGTGGCAGCTTTTTCTGTAACACCGCTGAACATTCTTCAGTGAGAGCCTTCGTTCCGATTTCTTCCAGCTTGTTCCTCTTTGATATGAGCTCCTTATAGTATTTGGCATACTTCGTAATCTGCATAAGAGCGCCACAAAAGGGGATTTAATTTCTAATTTCTTAAATATGTTAATGAAACGTTCAAAATCTTTATCTTGCTTCCCTTTTCGTAAAGCTGCTGGAAATGGTGGTCGAATCTTAATGGGTGGTAGACTTGGTTTTTCTGGAACCGAATCTACAGTAGCTTCTGTGGGTTGATCAGCTTTTTCTGGCTCGATCTCGTCTTCGACCGTCTTTGGTTCCAATACGGGCTCCAATGTCTCCCCACACCGTAAATAGATGGCTTTCACATACTCTCTCGGATTTGTCTTGGTATCGCTCGGTAGAGTGCCTTGCTCGCGTTCTGACACTGTATTTGCAAGATGTCCCATGTGAGCTGCTAAGTCCTTTAGTGCGGCCTGTATGTCTAGGAAGTTCTTGTCTACTTTGCTTTCCAACTTCTGAAACCGATCCTCCGTTCTACGACTAAAGTCGGTATGTAGGTTTGCTTGCGATGCTTGCACTTCAGCTACTTTATCCAATGCATCTTCCCAGCTTGCTTTTTATTTCGGCAGTTGTGCACTTTGTGGGTTCTGAAATTCCTGAGGCTTCTGATATGGTGGACGTCCTTGCTGGCTCGGTTCTTCGGGAGGCTTCAAGTAGTGTGAATTTCCATACGATAGATTCGGGTGGTCTCTCCAGCTTGGATCGTATGTGTCAGAATACGTCTTTCTTGGCTTATTGTAGATGTGATTACCGTCTCAGATTTTTTTCCTTGCATCTCGTCTAGCCTTCGGTGAATAACTTCTAATTGTGCTTCTATCGTACTATTTATCTCATGCACACCAGCCGTACGTCGATCAAGATCTTGTAAGCTGTATCTCGCCGGATAGGCTGCAATCCTCTCGATGGCTGCGAGTGTGTCAGTATCTCCTAGCTCCAGGAAGCTCCGCCCGCATCCACCGTCAACGATCCGCTTATTTTGTGTGCTCATGCCTAAAAAGAACGACTGCATCTGGACGATCAATGGGATGCTATGGTCGGGCATTGTCTGAGGAGTCTCTTGTAGCTATTCCATCCATCGCTCAGTGATTCGCCACCCTCTTGTTTAAAGTTCACCAATTGACTCCGAATCTCACTAGTCCTCGACAATGGGTAGTATTTGCCTAGAAAGCACTCTACTAGTTGCTCCCAGCTAGTGATAGAGGCGTGTGGCAATGATGAGAACCATTATGAAGCATTTCCTGCCAGAGAAAAAGGAAAAATGTTAACTTTATGACTTCGATAGAGACTCCGGGATACTTAATAGTTCTGCAAATTTGAGTAAATTTCAGAATATGCGAATTTGCATCCTCATTTGTCAGCCCATGGAACTGTACTGAACCGGTCACCATTTGTATAGTAACCGATTTAATCTCGAAGTGGTTCTGTGGTCCTGCGGGGATGACAATCAGGTCGCTATCATCGAAAATTCCCGGAAGTGCTCGACTTAGTAGAGTGGGTCGTGGAGGAGCTTCTTCGGGATTCTCGTTTTCTTGATTCTCCATTCTTTGTCTATGATTTCGGTTGTTGCGTCCGCACGTAACTTCAATTTCTGCGTCAAATAGGAGTGCTTCGCTCTTTGAGCTCCGTGTCATACACCAACAAGAATTTCGATCAAAGACGAAGAATCAACGTAACCCGGTAGTGAAAATATATAAAATGATATTTGCAGAATAAAATAAAATAAAAAATAAAATATCTAAATAAAAACTCAGAATAAATCTTAAAATTGATAATACCTCTATCCCCGACAACGGCGCCAAAAACTTGACACGCTCAAATACTAGCAAGTGTACTAGGTCGTGCAAGTAGTATAAAACGGACGTGAGTCCGAGTATCGATCCATAAAGATAGCTCGATTAATTTTAAGTTACTAATCCTAATTCTTATTTAGATGATAAAATGATTTTTATGGTTTTGAAATTTTATAAATGAGTAAACAAGAATAGTAAATGAAAAGTAGATAAAATATAGCAAGTATGCAAAGAACGATTAAAATCAAATAACGAAAACGTGATCAAGACACATGCTCGGCACAAATTATTCCTAAGTTTTCATGCAATTTATTCTATCATCAATACGAATCTCAGTTAAGGTAGAATTTCCAAAAATAATCGCTACTCGTTTGTCTCGCAATAGCAATCTTATGCGAGTTTAAACGCTTTCGGCGCCTAAGATCTCGTCGGAAACCACACATACGAAACCGAATTCCAGGTCTGGTCGGTATTACGTAGTGGTGCTCGATGTTTGTTGTTCTAATTAATCTAATCACTTTGTCCATCTCATAAACCGGTCAAGAATCATGCATATGGTAGCCAATCACACGCAAGCATTAAACTCAAACATAGAACACATAACTCAAGTCATACGATCAAACAGAATAAAAATAACATTAGCATGTAGTCATAATTCGGCCTAACACGGCTTTAGTTATATAATAAATTACGCTAACATAGTCTTAAACGGAAACAACGAAGAAATCAAAGAAAACATCGTTGAAACGTCTAAAGAAAAATAGAAAATTCGTCCCTCACGGTGTTCGGGTTGTCACGCCTCTCTCCGGTATCTCCCGTCGCGATTGAAGGAAGAAACCGCTCTCCTCACGAGAGAGATTCTGCTCCTTTCTTAGCCGTATGTTTGATGTGGGAGAGAGATGCTTGCTTATTCTATGTGCGAGATAGAGTCTTCTGCCTTGCCAGAGAGCTGCTTGCTTCGTTGGGGTTGCGGCTGAGAGCTCCAAGAGATGTTTAGCTGCGTGGTTATATGTGTCAGAGCTCGTCCCCCTCTTGATTTCTCGTAGGTAATATATATAATATTTTCTTCGTTCCTATCTTGCGAGTATATCTCAACTTCTCTTTCTCTTTTTGATTTCATTCCAGCCACGTAGATAATTCTCAAGATTAAAAAATATGCTAAATTGCAGAAGTTGCCCCCGAAATTTACTGGTTTTGGTCTCTTTTGCTCCGAGTATCTATCAAATAAGAAATCTAAACATAAATATAAAATATTCGAGGCAATTCGGATAAATAACAATCGAAAATGCATGTTTACGGGGATAAAAATAACATAAAATCATAACTTATCAAACGAGTTTGAGAATATCTTTAATTGCAGAAAAGATGAGGAAGATATCTTGAGAACTCATAATGAAGCCACACGCGATCGAACTGCATGAGAAGCCTCTTTAAGAAAGACACAAACAGTTGTAGCTTATAATGTTAACTCATTCTCCTATGGAATTCTATTTGAAGTTATTTTACGATTTGGTTAATTCTATAAGAAATTCTATTAAATTTATAATAACCTACTCATGCTTGGGCTCCATGTTTCAGGATTCATTATAGAATTCTATTTGAATTCTTTATAGAAATTTTAGAATTATATAATGAATTTTTAATAACTTGTTTCTCAACCATATCACTAACTATTTATTTCTAACGTTAATTAATTCTATTAGGCTTGCTTGGTTTGAAGTCCTTGAAGCGAAGGCGCCGTTATCTTTAATGTTGAAGAATGCTTCGATAAGGTAAGGTAAGCAACTTACTGTCCAATGCTTTGCTTACAAACTGTACTAAATATTAAGATTAGAGAATAATATCCTTTCTCATCAGTCAAAAAGAATAATCTGGTAAAAGATTTGATATTGGGTGTACTTTGACGTTGTGACATTTGCTGGCGTGAATGAAATGTTTATTTCAAATATCTTTGGATGATAATTTTTTATTATTTTTCGCTGCTTATACAACAAATCATCTAATCATGGTGGATATTCTTGTCTTAATGATCAAAGTTTACGTCTGGTCTGACTTTCGTGCTGTTGTTCGAATCCAACTCAAAGGACAACAAATGTAAGCGTTTGTCATTTGTCAAAGTGATGGGATTTGTAGCATTTCTAACGGCAACTTTCTAAAATAAGGTGTGAAAATATCGTGGCATATCTTTGTCATTATGGTCCCATCTGTACATTTATTATTTACATCAGCAATATAGAAATAAAGACCTTGGTTAAATTCTCCTGCACGAGTACACAATCAAATCACGACTCCAGAGATATTTACAAATTATTAACAATTATTGGAATTAGGAGTGAAAACGAACCAAGCTGCTCGCGAGCTATTAGGTCAACGCTCGGTTTGAGTCGCGTTTGACCGAGTTCGAGCTGAATTTATATGGACTCGATGGCTCATCAAGCTTCTCCAGCCCAAATTTATTTTTTATTTTATTTTTTTTAATTTATATATATATATATATATATTAATATAATTTTATTTCAAAAAAATATTATTATAATATTGATTCGAGCTTATCGAGTCGAGCTCGAGCAGCTCGAGAATTTGTCGAGCCGAGCTCGAGCCTCGATTTTTAGTGTTTGATCGAGCTCCACTTTACACTTAATCGAGCCGAGCTCGAGCGGTGCCATGTTTGGGCTCGGCTCGTTTTCAGCCCTAATTGGTCACATGTACCAACTCATGATATTCTTATACCAATTACAATCCAACCTAAAAAATTAGGTTAAAATGCTCCAATAATACTCTAAATACATACTCAAAATGTATCTTCCTATTCCCCCTCATATGTTAGACCCATCTTTATGTTTCAACTCAAAAAATGAATTTGCAATGTTTGAAAAATGCAAGAAGTATCTTGCCAATGAGGCGTCGGCCTAATGGTCATGGTGGAGATCATAAGAATTTGGGTTAAGTCATGAGATCGAATCCCCCTCCCACAATTTCTTGAGTAGTCCCCATGGAGTTTATATTTCACGATTATCATTGTCAGGTGAACATTCCCCGGGGATTAGTCCAACCACTGAAGTATGTGGCGCAATTAAGCCTTCGCTAGATCTGCGTGGCGCAAGCCCACGTCGTTATTTAGGGCTAGCCCATAGAAGATCGAGTGGAGATATCTTGTGACAGAAAAAAAAAAAAAAGAAGTCTCTTGTTTGTTTTAATTATTAAAGTGGCCATAAATAAAAAAAAACATATAAAAGGTAATTGAATGTAGAACTACTTTTTAAAAATACTAATAATATAATGATTCGGGTAGACCCCGATCAACAACATTTAGGTTCAGGAAACGTAAGATGTCAAAGTCAAAGCGGACTCAGGTTGTCGAATGGTTGAAAATGTAATGAAAAGGGCAAACGGGCGTCTTTTTTATTAATAGAGGAAGATTACACACTCAAACTCACATTCTCTCATATTTACATGTGATTTTGAGCCTTAAAAGATAAAGAGAAGATGAAGAGCGAAAGAGATGATATGTATGTGTGTTGGTGTGTTAGTGTGTGTAGAATGGATAAGATGGTGTAAAATGGCTAGGTTTTCTCCTTTTGTAGTATGGCTCCCACTTGCTCTTGGAAATGACTTTCCTCTCCTTCCATTATGACATGGGTACCAAGATCGTGTAGTTTTCTCCTTAGCGTTCCTGGCGGGTGTCCGTAGGGTAGCTCTGCCATCGGAGATAGGTATGTCTACCCGATGTATCTCTTTCAACTCTGCTTCTGCTCCGGTAGACCTCGTCTTCTTGGTCAAACCCTGCCTCCTGCTTATAATGCAAAAGGAGGATTTAGGAACGTCCCTTTTTCCCCTACTTTATCAGACATGGGTTTTATTTGGGGTTGTTCCTCATCTCTTAAAAGGTATCTTCAGAGGTCTGAGCCTCTTGGGGTTCAGGTATGTAGGTTTTCATTATCCAGCTGCGAGAAAGAACCATGGTGGTAAAATTCACTCGCATCATATAACATTTTAGTAAATTATAATTTTAAAAATTGTAAAATACATGGGGTAGTATTGAAAATTATAAAAATTTGTGTAGAAGAGAATATTCCAAAATATTTTTTTAAGATTGACAACCAATTTTGAAGAATAATTCTTGCATTTTAAGTTTGAGAATAAGTTTGAGTTTGAATAATTTTTCATGGAGATGGTCTTAGGAGGTGATGGAGTTTACTTCCGCTTATGTCCGGACACATAGAGCATCTCTAATACATACTCTATTTTATTGTTTTACACTAAACTAGAGTACACACTTCTACAACGGGTACTCTATTTCACGCTATTATAGTGTTGGCCAACATTAATACTCTATATTTAGAGTAACTCTACATCTTAACGCTAAAATAATGTTATAATTTTTATTTTCATTTTTACTTCTTATTAAATAAAAATTTATTTTAATGATGGTAACATATTTTATATCATTAAAATAATAAAAAAATCCGATAAACGCTTTTAATATTATATATTCAATTTTCATTTTAATGAATTTTGTATAAAAACATATTTTATTTTTACAAGGAGAATACTTTATTACATTTTACATATAAAAATCAGTTATTATTTATTCTAAAATAAATAATAAATAATTTTTTAGGCATAATTTATATTTACATGATTTTTATTATAATAAATAAATTTAACGTAGAAAGTAGAGTTAATGAGTTGGGGTAAAATTTATTAGGCATAATTTATACTTTATTACATTGTATTTTTTTGGTTATAGGTTGGAGATGACCTTAATGGAAAATCTCATTCCGTTCCAATAAGAAAATGGGGTTAAATTTCTTTCCGTCTTTGTCCCTACAAGCGTGTCTCCGCTGAAACTCACAGCTCCGCATCATTTTTATATAATACTACCTCCGATTTTTAATACTAGTTGTTTTAGATTTTATTTTTGTTTCTAAAAAGAAGTCGTTTTCACATTTTCAAGACACATATTTACTATATTTCCAATTTTGCCCATCATTTAATTAAGTGGAAAACTAATTATATTAGATAATCAAGCAATTAGTTAAGGGTATATGTGAAATTTCACTCTACTTCTTGATATATGCGTAAATTCCTTAAATGACTTGTTTTTAAAATGAGAGTGAGTATGTTTTTTTAAAAGAATAAAAATATAAAATACATTCAACAAAATTGTCATAAAATATATGTAATATATTTCGTTAAGTTCAATGCTAATTATGGGAAATTTCGTAAATCAATGGATCATATCCCCATTCCCCACTGAGAAAGGCACGAGGATTGCCGGCTCCCGTCATGCTCCGTCTCCGCCCCACGGGAGAGGAAAATGAGAACAGTATCCCGATCGGGAAATTTCAGCGGAAATAATCAATCTTGCCCCATTGGGAAACCTATTTTATTTTTGACAATCTACGAGTATTCACATTCAACTAGCTATGTGCTTACGACACTCTCTACATGGATAAACTTGATTCACCACTCTCTACCTAACACAATAATCAAAGTCACTAGTAAGATTCATATGAGATCTGAAGTTTGAAAATCCACGTGTCTATCCACTATATCAGACGTGTGTGTAATAGGTATCGGGTTCAAATCCTAATTGCAACACTTTTTTTATAGTAGAGGTCGCATGATCCTCATTGATGCGTTTAGAAATGGCCCCTCCGGAGTATTTGCGGTTCTCTGCCGGAAAAATAACTAGAAAAGACGAGATATCTTTTGACCGACGGGATGATTCGGGAACATTGTCCTCCCCAACGATCCTGAAAAAAACAAAGGGTAAAAAAAACTAAGGGTGGACGCCGTTTGGCGACGCCACTCCGACGCTCAAGTCAGTTCTCCTTCGTGGTGACGGTTTTATTAGTGCGTAAAGGAGAAGAAAATCAAGAAATTGATACCTACGACCGTTTGGGGATCTTCCTTATTTATACCACTTTATCCATGATCAGCGCATCAGGCATACCCACGATCAGAACGTCGGACACGCCTTGCCCACGTTGGCATCTCTACTTCACCCACGTTTACACGATGAAAACCCCACCTTCGTATAACTGTAGCCCCCTCGGCCTCGATAGGTAGTCTCTTTCTTCTTCTCAAGGTGGTCGGGGAATCACCCGAGCGGCATCAGCCGAGCAACCCGCCTTTTCTCCTTCGGGGAATAGTGCGGGTTCCTTTCTTTCTTACCCGATCTTCCCACTCTGGGATCTCCCGAGGGGGTTCCTTGTGGATCCTAGACTGAACCTTCTTTTGGCGCGCCTTTATCGGTTATTTGAATCACGCGGGGTATTCATTTTCGGTTACTCAAAAATCCAAGGGGTAACAGTAGTCTCCCCTTCGGCTAGTTTAAAAAGAGTAGAGCAAGTTTTTAAACGTAGTTATCCGAGCATCTTCCCCTCGGCGCTATCGGTTTTCCTGTGATGCTTCATTATATTCTAAGATCCCAAAAGCCCTGTTTTTGCCGAAAACGTAGTCGCCCGAGCGTCTTCTCCTCGGTGCTCAACTTCTTCCTAATGAGGCTGTATTTTTTCTAAGGCATAAAAACCGCAATTCTTCGAAATCACGCGTATCGTGGTCACGTGCTCTTCCCAGCACGTGTCCTCTTCTTATGGCGGGATTTTTGGCGCTCTTCTCTTTGAGTCCCGGGCCTAGCACTGACACGGCTGGACCGTTTAGGCTTGCCTGTTCACGTTTTTATCATGAAACGTCGCATCTTATCCTCTCCCTCGTCTTCGTCTATAAATACCTTCGTCTTTCTTCCACACTCACACTTCACTCTTATAGAAACGATGCCGAACTTCCATCTCCCTCAAGCTTATTCCGCATATTCCCTGCCGTAAGCTTGCTTTCCTCTTCCATAGTTTGTCAATGGTTTCCTCCACCGTATCTGAGAGAGGGGTCGAGGTCCCCGAATCCCATTACATCGGCGGTGCGCGGCCAGACGACGGCGACTCTGCCTCTCATAATTCACCCTCCGTCGTGCCGCTCCGTCCGCAAAGACCTCGCCGGAAGAAAAAGGCCCCTTCCAATTTTTCTGGGTTTAATTCCGATATCCCTCCCCTTCGGGAGGACTTCAACGACGATGCGACTTTTTCGAAAGCCCATCGGGAATGGATCCTTACCCTCGAGGCGTATCGAGAGATGCATGAGTTACCATGGCATGAGACCATGGTCTCTTCTCTCTCGGACGCCTTCATCCCAGCCCTCAAAGAGAAGGCTGGGATGTCCGAGGAATACGAGGTTCGAATCCCTCAGATCTTGGAAGTGGCGAGTGGCCCTCCCGAGGGATTCTATACATTCTTCCTCGGGCAAGTGGATATGGGACTTAGATTCCCCATTCCTCCCTTTACTTTGGATGTCTGTAATTACTTCCAAATTTCTCCTTCTCAGTTAGCTCCCAACTCCTTTAGCCTCTTTTTATCTTTGGCTATCCTTCTCAATTTTTACGAATTTTCTTTATCTGCGCCACTTATAGCCTCCTTCCTAAAAATCAATTGAAAGGAGCCGGGAAAATTCTTCTTATCCTCCACCTTTGCCGAGGAGTTCATTGTTGGCAACCCTACCTGTCATTAGGGGTGGATGAACAAGTTTTCTTTTTTGTTTTCCCCCCGAAAGAGCGGAAAACGAGATGATCTCCAACTAGCCCGACTCTGCCTTCGCTAACCGCCCTCCCAACTCTGAATTTCTTGAGATGGTAGAGAAATTCAGAGACGCCGTGGAGGGCAAAAGTTTACGTGCTCCCGAGCTTACCAAAGAAGACCTCCTCTGCTACTACGGTTTCAGTCTGAAGGAGGTGTCTCTGCTCGGGAGCGTAGGTACTTTTCCCTTTGTAATTATTTCTTTCTTCTAAATGACTTCCCTTTTAACCGTTATGTTCCTTTCAGAATCAAGGATGAATCTAGCAGCAATCATCGCCCTTCAAAAGAAGAAGGGCGGGGCACCTTCTACCCCCGCTTCTCCCAGTCCCTCCGCTCCTTCAAGGGGCAAATAGAAAGATAAAGAACTCCATCACCTCCTCGGGGATCCGGCGACCGCCCCAGAAGAGGAAGATGTCAGCCACCGAGGGTTCTTCTTCTAAGAAGGCGAAAGCGACCCCTTCCGCCCCGAGCGTCGCTGCTGCAAGTGATCCTCACTCCGAGGACTTCCCTCCATAGCAACCGACTTTCTTCAGCTGTCCCCGAGCCCGGGATTGTATTAGGTTCCTGAGGGATTTTCCGAACGAGCCCAATTGGGGGCACGTTCCGAAAATGACCCCCAAGGAGTTCTGCAGCGCTATGCCCTTAACGCAGGGCAAGTAAATTCTTCTATTTTTCTTTCCATATCTTACTTTTTAATTTCATCTTCATATGTCTCGGCTTCTTCTTTTCGGGACAGGGGATGATCTACCGCTCGGAGGCCTTGGATCGGTTGGTGCAATACCACTCGATCCACAAGGATGCATCGAGGAGTTGATGCAGGAGGAAACTCAAGCCAGGGGCCGAGACGAGGACTTGCGAAGGCAAGTGAGGGAGATTCAGGCAAGCTGAATCAGGAGAGGTCTGCCTGAGCCAAGGAGGAGGCCGCTCGAGCTCGGGAAGAGAAGCTCCATGTTGAGCTGCGGGAGAAGCTTACTCGGGATTATACCCCGAGCGAGGCTTATGGGGCCAAGATGATCACCCTCTTTGGCTACGGCTTCTGGGGGTGTGTGGCGCATCTAAGGGCGGCCGGCTTCAGCCAGGGGGACTTTCCCTTCGACTTCTTCGATGCGGAGAAGGCCCTTGCCTCCTGCGATCCCGACCTTGGTTACCTTGCCGAGTCTCGTGCTCCTCGGAAGAATCCCTGGGCAGCCTTTACCTCCCAGCCCGTAATGATCAAGAGCCCCGAGGAAGGGGAGACTCAAGAGGAGGAGGCCCCAGCTGAGCCCGACCCCCAGCAGAGTGAGGTTCCCGAAGAGGCGATAGAGAAGGGGAGTTCCAATCATGCCGGTGAGGCCGAGAAGCTCGCGGAGGAGGTGTTAGCGCAGGCCGGTTTGGCCGAAAAAGAGGTGATGGAGCGGTTCCCCGAGCAAGCTAGTGAGGCTCGGGATCAAAATGCGGAGGATAGCGAAGAGGCGCAGTGCAGGCCGAGGGGCACCTCGCTGAAGAGGATTCGGCGGTCGCACCAGACCATGCCGAGTAGTGACCCTAGCTAGAATCTACAAGCCCCAAATCTTCTCGGGCCTTAAAATCTATACGCCAGAAATCTTCTCGGGCCTTAAAATCTAGACGCCACAAATCTTGCAAAGTCTCGGAAAAAATATGAGTTATTTACCCATACTAATGTTGGTTCCCGAGAGGGATCATACGTTTCCTATATTTCCATCATAACTTAACTTCGTCTTTTCCTATTCGTCAGCAAGACACTGAGTCAACAGATTTTAAAAGCGGGTACTTCAAATTTCAAATATTCTTGACTTGTCGGGTACTCCTTTTTTACCCATTCCTCACACAACTCCATTCCTCTCAAGAGTTTTATATAAGGGGTCGTGTGTGCATTATTATTCACCCACTTTAGCTCTGATACTTTTCTTCTCAAAAAAGCCATGTCTTCCTCCCGTCGTCGAGATGATCTTGTTTCCAAAAGAATAGCCCCCTCTTCCTCAGATTGTGATGATGTTCGAGATATATTGCCAAATTCATCTTCTCGACGAGTTCACTCCTATCGCTCGGGCATTGTCTCTGATCTTGGGCGCAGTCCTCCGTCCAAAGAAGGAAAAGATGTTAAACTTTCCGTCGAGATCTGATTAAGTGGGCGACCGAGATAGAGGAGATCCGAAGTAAGCAAGGATTACCCTGGTATCGCACCAAAGTGTCTACTTTAAATCCTTCCTTATTACCTGAGTTTCTCGAGAATGCTCGAATTCCTTCTAATTATGAGGTCAGAATTCTGGACCCGAGCAGGTGGGCTCTCTTCCACCACCCGGTTTTTTATCATTTTACACGGATCAGATCGACATGGGGCTCAGATTTCCACTCCCCTGCTTTCTCTTGGATCTTTACGAAACGTTGTTCATCTCTCCTGGTCAAATCTTTCCCAACTCATGTAGTTTAATTCTCGCTTTAGTAGCCGTCGCTCAGCAACATGAGCTTCGTCCTTCGATGGAGTTAGTTACTAGCTTTTTCAAAATTAGCGAGAGGGAGGATGGAAAATTTATTTATACTCCTTCCTTCGTTGATGTTTTCCAGGACAATTTCCCAGCCACTAAAGGTTGGATGAGTCGTTTCCTCTTTGTGAAGCCTTCATCTTCTCATCAAGATCCTCGCTTTTACTCTCTGCCTTGGAAAATCATTGCAATGTACCTTCTCAGTCTCCTGCCGTTCTTCATGAATTCCTGGATCTGATCGGCGAAAACACTTTCTCAGTGAAGGATTTGGTGCAAGATGACTCCCCTCGGAGTTGCGGTGTGTCCTTCGAGAGTACTCCCTCTCGAGGAGGTTCATGTATGTTTCATGATCTTGTTGCTAATCATATATGCCTTTTAACAATTTTCTTGAATCAGGAAAAGGGATGGACTTCGAGTCGGTAATGGCCTTTCGTACCCGAGCATCCTCTTCAAAGTCGCGTGAGTCCTTTCCTTCTAAGTGTGCCTTGCCTTCTACCAAAAGGTCGTCTTCCGAGGGCCTATGAGACTTTTTCTCGAAGAATGCAAAGGTTTCCCTGCCATCCCAGACTCTGAATCTCGATCCCAAGAGTGCTTCTCTTTCTCTTGAAGCTCTTGCCCATCCTTCCTTCATTATGGAGACCGATCGAACCTCCTCTTATTCTTACATGCAGACATTTTTATCTCCGGAGGAGATAAATTATATAATGAAAGTACCCGATAAAGATTTATGGAATAAGTGGGCCCTTTCGCAGAGCTAGGTACTACATCTACTATTGTCCCCCTTTAGGAATCTTTTAGGACTTACGATTTTTTTATCAGGCGTATTCATTCTCCTGTGAAGGGGCCAGACGCTTCCGAGCCCTAAGCGAGATGGCTGGCGCGGCTCATAGCAGTAATGTAGAGACAACTATGAGGCTGTTAGAAGGGGTGCAAGATCTCGGTCGCTTGAAGAAACAGCTCGACGACTCTCATGCAGAGATCGAGAAAATCCGGACGGAGCTTCAGTTCGAGCACGCACATAGTCGTAGCATGGAGGGGCTCTTATCTCAGGGTCTGGTTCCCGCCGATTGAGTGCCCGAGGCGGCTAACATGTATTTCGATTACGGGTTCCGAGGGTGTCTTGCTCATATTAGGGCTAATGGTTTCTCCGATTCCCAATATCCTTTCGATTTTCTCGACAAAGATCAAGCTCTTCTAGACGCACCTGCTGATCGTACTTCACCAGGTATCTTCCCAAAATCCGAGAAGCTGATACTTCTGAGCCGGAAGAGGAGGATGTGTCCACTGAAGATCCAGAAACAAGGAGAGATTCTGAGTAGTGTTATTAAGTGTCCTATGTTTAGATTACGTTGTCTCCTTATATTTGCGTTGTTTCTTCTTGAATATTCTTTGTCTTTGCTTGGATCAGTGTTAGCAGTGTGTTTGGATGACTTTATTTATAACTTCTTCGAAAGTTCCTTTTCTTTCTCCTCTTATCTCTTTAATTTCCTCTTGTTTTGCCCGAGACGCTTAAGCCCGCTCCCCGGGTCTCAAACCACTTGGGATGGTCTTGCCTCAATCGAATGGCTTTCCTCCCGATTCAATCGGGATATGGGTGCCTCCATCCGAGGGCTTTTCCTCCCGATTCAATCGGGGTATGAGTGCCTCAACCCGAGGGTTTTTCCTCCCGATTCAATCGGGGTATGGGTGCCTCAATCCGAGGGCTTTTCCTCCCGATTCAATCGGGTATGGATGCCTCCGTCCGAGGGTATTTCCTCCCGATTCAATCGGGGTATGGATGCCTCCGTCCGAGGGCTTTTCCTCCCGATTCAATTGGGATATGGGTATTGATTTGGTTGTGTGTTTCTTCGATATTATCAGGAGATCCTTGAGTGAACAGAAAGCGAAAACTTCATTGATTCCAAAGACTCTAGCAAACAACTGAACAAGACTCCTGAAAACAAAATAAACTAACAAAGTAATAATAACCTTAAGGATAATATTTCTTCAAGTGCTTAGCGTTGTGAGGCCGACTCAGCTTTTTCCCCTCTAGGTCTTCTAAGTAATAAGTCGCCTCTCTTGCCTTCCGAACCACCTTGGAAGGCCCTCCGTACTTCGGCTCCAACTTCCCCCGATTCTCCTGTTGTAGCTTTTCCTTCATTACCAGGTCCCCTTCTTCGAACCTTCTCCAGCATACCCTTCGATTGTAGGCTCGGGTAATTCTTCTCTTGTATGCAACCATCCTCAACGCAGCCTTCTATCGATTTTCTTCGATTAGATCCAGGTCATCAGACCAAAGCTGGTCGTTGTCATCTAAATACCCGAGTATCCGAGCACTTTCTTGTCCCAACACTGTCCCATCTGATTAGAACAACCTCGCTTCCATACACCAGGCTAAAAGGGGTCTCCTTCGTTCCCGACCGGGGAGTCGTTCGGTAAGACCAAAGAACGCTCTGTAGCTCATTGAACCATGTCCTCTTTAATCCATCCAATCGGACTTGGAGCGATTGAACTATCGTGCGATTCGTCTCTTCCATCTGACCATTACTCTGCCGGTATGCCACAGAGGTGAACACATGTTCAATTCCTAATTCTTCGCACCATTCTTTTAATTTTCATCCACTGAACTGCCTTCCATTGTCCTATATGAGTCTCCTCGGGACTCCGAATCTATACACTATATTTTTTCAGAGAAAAGGTCATGACAGCTGCCTCCGTAATGCGTACGAGAGCCTCAGCCTCTACCCATTTTGAGAAATAGTCAATGGCCACCAACAAAAACGTCTTTTGCGAGGTGGTGCCCTCAGAAAGCCCCACAATATCCATACCCCATTGATCGAACGGGACCACCGATTTCATCATTTCGGCTGGCACACGTTGAAGGTTGGCATGTTTCTGGCATCTGAGACATCCACGCACTAATATGATGGAATCCTCCCTCATCGAAGGCTAAAAGAATCCTGTCAATAAGGCTTTCCGAGCTAAGGCCATGCTGCCAATGTGCCCTCCACAAGCTTCTTCGTGGATGTTCCGAAGGACTTCCTCGTGAGAGGCATCTTAATAAAGGGCCTGAATAGTACCTTTTGAATAATATCCCATTTATCATAGTGAATCTAAATGATCTTTTTGAGATGGACTTGGCACATACCTTATCCTCGGGTAATGTCTGATTTTATTAGTACTGGCGAAGGTCGTACCGCCAATCTTCCCAAGGAAGTTCTTCATCTACATTGATCTCATGAACCGAGGGGGCAAATTCTAATCTAGTTCCTTCCTCCGGAGGATTCAAGGAACTAGCCCAGTTGGCTACCCTGTCCGCCTTCTCGTTTTCTGTTCGGGATATCACTACCAGCTTGAGCTCCTCGAAATCCTTCTATATTTTTTCAAAGGCCTTGACATACTCCGTCAACTTCTCCCCTTTTAATAAAAAGTTTCCTTAACTTGCTGCACCAGTAGCTGGGAATCTGAGTGTAGAGTCAATCTCGATATCCCGAGCCTCTTAGCCATCTTGATCCCGATCAGCAGAGCTTCGTACTCTGTTTCGTTGTTAGATGCCCGGG
The DNA here is from genome assembly GCA_004919715.1 of Linderniella brevidens. Taxonomy (NCBI): domain Eukaryota; kingdom Viridiplantae; phylum Streptophyta; class Magnoliopsida; order Lamiales; family Linderniaceae; genus Linderniella; species Linderniella brevidens. Next base: position 4,872,820 of record SWDC01000145.1, read on the forward strand.
AATTTAATCTTATCTCGAAGCTATTCTCCTCCCCCCAGGGGGATATAATTACCAAGCCCAATGCGTTTCCATACTGACATGAGGACCCACTACGAACATATTCCACATCTCAGAAGGTCCTTCCTCATTCATACAGGAAATCTGCTATTGCCTTAGCTTTTATGGTGGGTCTCGGTCGAAACTGTATATCATACTCGCCTAGCTCGGTAACCCACTTCACCGACCGCCCTGAAGCATCTGGCCTCGCGACTATGCTCCCCATCGGGTTATTGGTTAGCACCACGATTGGGTGAGAGAGGAAATAGGGCCTTAGTCTCCTCGCGGTGACCACTAGTGCTAAAAATAGCTTCTCTTGATTGCTATATCGCATTTCCGCTCCCTTGAGGACATGGCTCACAAAGTAATGAGTTTATGTTCCTTTCCTTCTTCCCTTACCAGGACCGAGCTAACTGCGCAGGCCGTGGCAGAGAGATATACTATCAGCACCTCCTCGGGTTTTGGTTTATTTAACACTGGTAATTCCTTCACATATTCCTTCAGCTCCTGAAAAGCTTTTTCGCATTTCGGGCTCCATTGGAAGTCTTTGATCTTTCTTAGAACCTAAAGAAAGGGTAAACTTCGCTCGACAGATCGGGCAATGAACCTAGATAGAGCGGCTATCCATCCCGTTAATCCCTGTACTTCGTTGAGGTTCTTAGGGAAGGTCATGCCCATGATAACTTCAACTTTATCTGGATCGATTCCCCTTCGAGTTACACCGAGGAACTTTCCCGTTCGAACACCAAAAGTGCATTTCTCAGGGTTTAATTTTACACCATATCTCCCGAACGTCTGACAAGAAACATGCATGCTCTCGGGATTTGATGAGTATATCGTCTACGACGTTCCTTCCTATTTGGTGTTCGAATACTTTGTCCATCAAGCGCTGATACGTAGCGCCGGCGTTCTTTAAACCGAAAGGGATCACCACATAGCAAAAGGTCCCTCTCGTCGTTACAAAACTTGTCTTCGGCTGATCCTCCTCGGCTAGCCCGATCTGGTGATTTCCTTGAAAGACATCTAAGAATTATAACAGTTCGTGTCCTGAAGTTGAGTCCACCAACTGGTCTATTCGAGGAAGATGGTAACAATCTTTGGGGCACGCTTTGTTGAGGTCCCTAAAGTCTACACACATGCGCCACTTCCCTGATGACTTGGGAAGCAATACAACGTTTGAAAGCCAAGTAGGAAATTGTATCTCCCTTATGTGTCCAGCTGCTATGAGCCCCTCTACTTGTTCCTTAACAGCCATGTCTTTTGCGAGCCCGAGGTGTCTCCTTTTTTGAAACACAGGTCGGGAATCTCGAGACTCATTCAACTTGTGCTCCATAATGTTCCTGCTGATCAACCTTTAGATCGCTCCATGACCAGGCAAATACGTCCTCGTTCTGCCTTAGCAAGCTTATAAGGCCCCTTCTTAATTCTTCCGTTAAATCCTGAGCTATCCTTACTGTTCCCGATGGAGGTCTTATCGTCACTTCCTCAGTTCCCTCCTCGGATTTTTTGGTCTTCTCCTCGAGAAAACCTTCCTCGGAGGTTGCTTCCTTTGCTGCTTCTCTCCTTTCTTGTTCCATCATACTTTCGCTTCTGTCGATGTGTATTGCTCGGACGACTTCCCGCCTAGGGTGTAAATAACGACCCCCTTTGTGTAGCTTCAAAGATTTTATTTCCATCCTGACTTCTTCCACATAGCATTTACGAGCCACTCTTCTATCCCCGAGCACCTCTCCCACCTTATTTCCCACGAGAAACTTCATTTTCTGGTGTAAGGTCGATGCCACAGGTGTAAAAGAGCTGAGGGAAGGCCTTCCGAGGATAGCATTGTAGGAAGAAGGCGCTTGTACTACCATAAAGGGAACGATTTGAGTCTTCTTCAGGCTGCCACTCCTCAATGTAATTGGGAGCTGGATTCCGCCGATTGCCTCAATAACATGTCATGTGAATCCGAATAGAGTTGTTTCAATAGTATCCATATGATACTTCTCGAGCTCCATTTGATCTAGAGCCTCCTTGTATTGGACATTTACCGGGCTCCCATTTCAACAAACACTCTTCCCAAGTCATGCTTCTCGGGAGAGCGCACTCGCTCAGGATCTCTTCCGTCTCAATTCACTCTTCGACCCTCGGGAATCCTACGTCGAATTCTATCAGGGGACCCCCCTTTATGCCGAGGGAGTCTGGGGGGCGGATATGGCCTCCTTTGTTGGTAACCCCGTTTTGCCTCCTTCCTCTCAAACCTTGGGGTCGGGTTCCTCTCACCCTCGACCAACTCGCTCCTTCTTCCGGATTTATTTCTACCAATCTCTCTAACACATCATTGAGATGATAGCAATCATCCGTGGTGTAACCATACTCCCGATGGAAGCTGCCATATTCCCTCGACACCGGGTTTTTAGGCCCTTCCTTACTACGAACTGGTCTCCAAAGGGGGTATCGGTCATCGCAAATTTTCAAAGCTCGAATTTTGTTGACCTTCCATCTGGTGTTCCTCACCCTCGGGTTAATAGGAGCCTCCCTTTGAAAAATTTCACATCTGGGAGCTATAGCCTTCTCTGCTTCATGTGACGAATTCACGATTCGCTTCTTCTTGGGCTTTCTATACCCCTGCGCCTCTTCGACTCTCACATACTTCTGCACCCGATTTACCAATTCGTCCACCGTTGCCGGGTATTTCTTCACTAACGATGTGTATAGCAATCCCTCTTTTAGCCCATGGTGAAAGGCGCCAATTAGCAAATCTGGAGTGGCTGTCGGGACTTCCATAGTGATGCCATTGAACCTTCGGAGATAGTCCCGAAGGCTCTCCCGATCGCCATGCTTCATGTTCAACAGGTTGACGGCCGAAGAGGGTCTCCTTCTGCTGCTCGAGAAATGCTTTAGGAAGGAGTAAGTGAGACTTTGAAAGTTTCTAATTTCCCCTGCGGGCAACATGGTGAACCACTGTTGAGCTCCTCGGGTGAGCGCAGTGATGAACACTCGGCACTTAATCGCATCGTCCAGTTGATAAGAGTCGTGTTTCCTTCAAAACTCGCTAGATGATCCTCTGGATGTCTAGTACCATCGTATCGGCTCATTTCTAGAAAGCAAAAGTGGTTGGGCAGAGGGAAGGTAAGTATCTCGGCGGAGAAGGGAGACCCTCGGGGGGTCGACGAGCTCTCTCAGTTTCTTTATCTCGATCCTCATTATTTCTAACTCTGCTGCCTGCGTCTTTACTTGCCGACGGGCTTTCCTTGCCCGTGCAGCATCTAACTATTCTCGCAACGTCTTTTCGGGTCGTCCCTCGCTGAGTCCTTCATCTTCTTGCGATTCCACTTCTTGTTCTATGTGGTTGGAAGCGCTATCATACCCTCCAGTCGCTGGGGACTGGTCTTGGGAGATAGCAGGTCCTTTTTCTTTGGCCGTTCGGTCACCAGAGTCTCTACGTCTCTCCTTATCTTCCTGATTTGTTGAAATTCCGGGCGTTGAGAGAACGTCATGTTCACCGTGTTCGCCATCATTCTAGACATCTCCTCCATAGTCGGAGGCCCACCTACGGGTAAGGGTGAATCATCTCCGACTCTCACCATTTTTAAATGATTATATGTCTTCTCACAGACGGCACCAATTTGATGCGTTCAGAAATGGCCCCTCTGGAGTATTTGCGTTTCTCTGTCGGGAAAATAACTAGAAAAGGCGAGAGATCTTTTGACCGACGGGATGATTCGGGAACACCGTCCTCCCCAGCGATCCTGATAAAAACAAATGATAAAAAGAACTAAGGGTGGACGCCGTTTCGGCGACGCCACTCCGACGCTCAAGTCAGTTCCTTGTCGTGGTGATGGTTTTATTAGTGCGTAACGAAGAAGAAAATCAAGAAATCGATACCTACGACCGTTTAGGGATCTTCCTTGTTATACCACTTCATCCATGATCAGCGCATCGGACATAACCCAAGATCAGCACGTCGGACACGCCTTGCCCACGTTGGCGTCTCTACTTCATCCCACGTTTACACGATTAAAACCCCACCTTCGTATAACTGTAGCCCCCTCGACCTCGATAGGTAGTCTCTTTCTTCTTCTCAAGGTGGTCGGGGAATCACCCGAGCGGCATCAGCCGAGCAACCCGCCTCTTCTCCTTTGGGGAATAGTGCGGGTTCCTTTCTTTCTTACCCGATCTTCCCACTCTGGGCTCTCCTGAGGGGGTTCCTTGTGGATCCTAAACTGAATCCTTCTTTTGGCGCGCCTTTATCGGTTATTTGAATCACGCGGGGTATTTATTTTCGGTTACTCAAAAACCCGAGGGATAACACCCATATATATCATGAGACCCGTGCTATAATATGCAGAGGACCCTTGCTTACAACAACAGGGGACCCTTGCTTATAACAACAAGGGACCCTGCTGTATAAGGGGTCCCTGAATCAGGCTATTGATGAAAATACCCTTAAAAGTGACAACTACTGGCATAAAAGTTGCGCTCAGAAGACTATTTTTTTAAACTAATCGAGTCAAATGCTATATTTTACAAAGATCCTTGTACTACATGTACCTTTAGAGGTGGGCATCGCGTCAGGTATCAAGTAGTTCGGGTTCGGGTAGAAATTTTCACTACCCGCCGACCCGATTTATGGCGGGTACCTGCCATGTCGGGTATGTGTTCGGGTACCCGATTATGATTTCAAAAATAATTAAAAATATTATATGCAATTCCATGTCAAAATTATAAAGTTATATAAAACTATTACTTATGAAAAATAATATTTATCAAAATCACAAAAAAAGAAGGTTCAAAAGTCACAGCAGAAGCATATAACATAATGATAGCAATGATAATATAATATCGGTTGTCAATTATATTATATGATTAAACTAAGAACTTAATCACTCAAACTAAATTTAAATATTCAATTATCTTGTATTTTTAAATTTTATATTATAAAATTAATAAAATAGTAAATTTGAGTGGTATGTTTAAAACTTAAATATCACTCAAATTAAATCAAAATATTCAAATATTTTATTATTTTTAAATATTTATAAGTATAAAATTACAAAAATAGTAATTAAAATTTTTTTTAAATTATGTCGGGTACCCGAATAATCCGATCGGATAGCAATCTACTTCCGACATCCGACCCGACCAATAATTATCGTGCGATACCCGATATACCCGAACCTGATCGGATCGGGTATAACCCGAAAACCCGAACTGAGACCGCGCACGCCACCACTATATACCTTAGCTGTCCTCAAAGGTGTTTTATATGTATTTGCATAATTTTCTTGCCATCGCCGTAGAAATAATAAACCCAAATACATACGTGTTATCTCTCTCTCAAACACCGACCTCTCTCTCTCTATCTCTCTACAGTATCAGTGGGTAGTGCACCTTTTTCGCGTGAATCTCACACGCCGCCGGTGAAGATAGTTTCACGCGAGGCGCCGTCGTATCGGACCCAACCATGTGCCCTGAAAAGCACAAGCAGGAAACACACTACCAGAGCCAAGAGTCCTCCGGCGAGACAGGAGAGCGATGGAGGGAAGAGACCATCAGCGGCGGATCGTTGCGCCGCGTTGACATCGACAACGGATCCAACGGATGGGCCTCGCCTCCGGGTGACCTCTTCAACATCCGAGGGCTCAATTACTTCACGAAGAGGCACAAAATCCCCGCCGAGCCTGACTGGCTCTTGAACCCCGCCGGTTTCGACTGGCTCCGGTCCAATTCCAAGCTCGACCACGTCCTCTCGCGCTCCGACAACCGCGTGATGGGCGCGTTGCACGCGAGCTCGAAGACCTTCCTCGTGGCGGTCAACCTCCAGGTCCCTGGCCGCGACCACTACTCTGCCGTCTTCTACTTCTCCTCCAAGCCCGACCGTCCGATCGCCTCGATCCCGATTCTCGACGAGTTCGTCAACGGCTCGGATTCGCACCGCAACGCGAGGTTCAAGATCGTCAACAGGATAGTGAAGGGGCCGTGGATAGTCAAAGCGGCGGTGGGGAACTACGCCGCCTGTTTGTTGGGAAAGGCGCTGACTTGTTCTTATTACCGAGGAGAGAATTATCTGGAGATCGACGTTGACATAGGAAGCTCCGCCATCGCCAGGGGTATTGTGAAACTAGCCTTGGGCTGTGTGACGGCGGTGACGGTGGACATGGGTTTCGTGGTGGAGGCCCAGACGGATGAGGAGCTTCCGGAGAAGCTCTTCGGGGCGGTTAGGGTTTGTCAGATGGAGATGGGATCGGCCAAGTTTGTTGAGGGTAGGATTGGAACTGGAAAAGTCTTGCCGGTGGAGAGCGGGAACAGTAGAAGCGGTGATAATGATGAAGATTGATGTTTTTGAGAATCCTCGGTGAGAATAAACGCAGTATTTGATTATTCCCAATTATCTGTCAATGGAAAATAGTGTCCTCCTGAGGTACTACAAGTACATACATTTTTCGTGACGTATCTATAGAATGTTTCATCGATATATAGAAGATGAATGGAATATGTTGAGCAAGTGCTTTAATACATTGTCTTTCGATTTGATGATTGTGCGTTATTTTATAAGAAACTATACATCTCGAAAACGAATGAGATCTTGGGGAGCCAAATTGGTTGGCGATGGCAGAATAAATACAGTTTTGCTATCACTTTTCTTGGTGTATGTAGGATGTGTCTTGGGTATTGATGGAGTTGAATTTGGCCATTTGGATTTGTAGAAAGTTTGGTATTTTTTTTCTCTTCTTTTTTGTTGAAATCTAAATATAAGTTGCCAATGTGAATGCAATCATCATATTGTACTCATACTTATGAAGAAAGCTTTGGGACTCGCAAGATGAACTAGCATAGCATTGATCTCTGTCTGTATCTTGGGCCAACAAACACGTTCCAAGTTGCAGAACCATAAATGAAGAAACGATCTTAGGTGATAGATACGTTTCTTTATGAGTTGGCTCGAAAGATATGTGTGCATTGTAGGCTTTTAGAACCATTCTTTTTTTTTTTCTCTGAGCTGTGACAGTTCTTTATGTTTTCATCAGCTTGTTGTTGTGTGGTTCCTTTATGATTTGGGTTGTACCATCAGAATCATGTTGGGCAGGGTAGTGTGGAACATATTTTATAAAATGTTGGGCTGTTCTGTTGTGTAAGGGTCTTCTTATCTTTGTCTTATCAGACAAAAATCACACGGTTATTGAGGATATTGTGAGGATTAATTGAGTATATAGACTCCTCAAACACAAATTTTAAAAAAATAGACTCTTCTTAAAAGTACAACTATACCTTACTAATGTAACGTAAAAGACAATATTGCCCTTATTTAGTAGTTCCAACTGTTAACCTTTTACAATTAATAAATATTTATTTTTTAATTTTTTTAATCGAAAACTAGTAAAAAAGTGTCAGAGAGACTGTTCATTCCACCTTAACCGTTCTTTTCCAAATTCACTCGTCAGTTTCATCGTCGATTTTACTGGAATTCATTGGAGCGCGACTCAATTTCTCAAAGACCAGACTTGGAATCACACAAGAATATCGATGGCAAGCAGTGCGATGGTCGACAATGTGAGTTTTGTCTGCTTTCATTACTTTGTTTTTTTGCAGTGCTTTTAGCATTTTGTTTTATGGGTTTGTATGCACAGTCGTATGGGCTGTAGGAGACTCATACACAAGGTACTCTGCGCTCAGTGAGGAACGTGAATGGGTCCCTATGTCACATCTGGGTCCCTGAGTATTGGTGTTTAGGTCCCCTGGGTCCCCTGAGCGTTCGTATTTGGGTCCCCTGGGCGTTCGTATTTGGGTCCCCTGGGCGTTCGTGTTTGGATCCCCCGAGCGTTCATGTTTGGGTCCCCTGGGCGTTCATGTTTGGATCCCCTGAGAATTCATGTTTGGGTCCCATGAGCGTTCATGTTTGGGTCCCCTGAGAATTCATGTTTGGGTCCCCTGTGCGTTCGTGTGAGGGTCCCCTAAGAGAGTTCATGTTTGGGTCCCCTAAGATTTTGTGTTTGGATCCCCTGAGCAATCGTGTTTTGGTCCCATGAGCGCTCGTGTTTGGGTCCCTTGAACGCTCGTGTTTGGGACCTACACACTTGCTCAGGGGACCCGTGAATATATCATTCTCCTGAATTTTAATATAATGGTTTTACAGGTTGTGTTGAGGACTCAAATGACCAATCAAGATCGGAATTTCGTATGCAGATTAATTCTGACAGCCAAGTATGTCGAAGTAAGTGAAACAATTATTGCTTTTGTGAATGATGTTGAGCTGTCCGAATTTATCGAGAGCAGTTCGTTCAGATATCTTGTAGTATTAGCGAAAAACTTTAACCTCTCCAACCAACTGAACAAGCGCAGGGGACCCGTGTACATATGTGCATGGGACCCATGCACATATGCAAGGAACCCACACATATATGCCAGGGAACTACACATATATGCAAGGGACCCGCACATATATGCAATTGATAGAATTGCATTAACTTTAGTGTACCTTAAGCCGTATATCCTAAATCATAAGCATTATACCATAAAACCCTAAATCATAAATATTATACCATAAAACCCTAAATCATATACCATAAACCTTTAATCTGAAACTGCTAATGTCCCTAAATCTTAGCCGACTAAGTGGTATGTGACAGATAACACATTACGGAAACATCAGCACGTTACTAGCATATCTATTGATCGGAATCAAATATACTGATGGAAGAGATTGATTGAATTTTCATATTCCAAAAACGCAAAGAATCATACTCTAGCATATATAAACGTATATATATTTATCATCATTAAGATAACCTACTTTAGATCATCGCTATTAATTACATGTGAAACTATAAATTAAAGTTACATGTTTACAATACCACATAGACTTTTACTCATAATACCAATCTGGATAGTACTTCAAGTGTAAAGTCAATGTAAGTATTTCAAAACATTTCAAGTATGTAATATAAATCGATTAGTAAATATATAACGTAATTGGTTAGTTTTTATAAATTTTTAGTAAATATATGATAACAATTGGTTAGTATTTCAAGTATAATCAATGTTCAAAAACCATTCGGCATAGTTTCAAACTTCAAACACCAAATTAATATGTACATACATCTCATGTATTATAAAGCATTCTTAATTGCATATAATTTACTCACTCCTTATTTCAACACTTAACAAACTATAATTTACTTGTTCAGTTACTTATCATATAAATAAATACTCCAAACAAAATCCATGATGCAACTAGAACAAAAACTAAAGCATTTTCCGCATTTGCTTATTCACCTTTTTTTTCTTCGAATTTGTTTGTTTAATATTCAAATTAACAACATTTCTTACCAGCTCTATTTCTTAAACTTAAATGTACGAATCTTTTCCATCATTGTGCATTCTCTGATTGCAAAAGTTCTACTCTTTTGGCAACCTTTTTCACACAAATTTCTTCTCGAGCAACAGCTAGATAACATATTTGGCAAACTCCATGACCGCATTTTACAACTTTTTTTAGAAATTGAGTCTCTTGATTGTTAATAAAAATAGTGGGTTGTGGAATTGTAATCCATTTGCATCTAGAAAATTATGAATAGAACTATTGGTTGTGTTTTTCCCTAATACATGCACCACATGTAAAAATGAGTTTCAAAAATTATATTACATAAGAAATTTCAACATTATATAGATTACAGATATTGGATCCCCTGCTCGTATGCACGGGTCCCCTACTCGTATGAACGGATCCCCTGCTCGTATGAACAAGTCCCCTGCTCGTATGAACGAGTCTCCTGCTCGTGCACGGGTCCCCTGCTCGTATGAACGGGTCCCCTACTCGTATGCACGGGTCCCCTGAGCATATATGCAGGGGACCCGTGCGCATATGCAGGGGACCATGCATATGTGTGGGTCCCCTGCGCAGGTGATCCAGATTTAATATGCAGAAGATCAGATAAAAGCATCGATTGAGCTCGAATTTTGTCAGAATCACAGTCCCTCATTGTATCCATCGAAACCCATTTCATTTCGCAGCTAATTGATTGGAAAGTCATGGCATTCAAGTGAAAAATCATAAACCCAAAAAAAAACATGGTGCGAAATGTAGTTTTAATGTGCCTAGTTCGTGGTTATTTCTACATATATCGAGCATAAATCGTCGATTGGCTCAGTGAATGCTAGGTGTTTTCAGAGTGTTTTCTTCTTCAAGATTTAAAGATATGATGCACTCATGGTAGATGCAGGTTGTTGTTCATGGCGTTAATGCAATTTATGTAATTTTCATAATTTTTTATTTTTTTATTTTTCTGAAATATCATTTCTTTCTTCTTTTCTTTTTTGTGATGTTCTTTCCTTTTTTCTTTTCTTTTCTTATTAAAAATGATTATGGAAAAAAAATTAAAAGGTAAATAAAGTGGAGTCTATTGACCAAAAAAAATACTCAAAGAGTTTAGTTTTTAAAATTTCTTTGGTCAATGTCTATTTTTTAAAATAGCCCATATTGTGAAAATGAAACTACATAAGATAGAAATGGGCGTTTCTCTTCATTTGCTTTTCTTGCATCTCTACAAATGAAAGCATTCAAGCCTATTTATAGGCACATTTAGATCTACCAAAATAAATGAAGGTATGACTATATATATATATATATTTGATATAGTAGATCTAATAATGTGAACGGACACCATTCTTCATAATACTCCCCCTTGGATATCCATATATCATTCAATATGATGATATTAGCTGACTCGTTTAAAAACCTTACTAGGAAAAACACAGTGGGATAAAAACCTACTGAAGGAAAAAAAGTGTGCAACGCGTATTTCAATGTCTCCCCCTGATGCAAACATCACTTGAGATCCCTGAGTCTTCGAAGTCCAATTAAATATAAGAGTTTCTCGAATATCCTTGGAAGAAGTGCTTTAGTGAATAGATCAGCCAGGTTGTCACTTGAACGGATTTGTTGTATGTCAATTTCTCCGGTCTTCTGAAGGTCACACGTGTAGAAGAATTTGGGTGATATATGATTGTCCTATTGACGTATCCTTCCTTTAATCGAGCAATAAATGCCGCATTATTTTCACATACGATCGTCGGAAGTAACCTGCTTACGATCGAGTATTATGTGGGTCGGATAGAAATTCAGCATCTACATATCCAATCTGTCTTCGATTCAGTAGAATAGACCAATCTCCTATCAGTTGTTTCTTGAAGGTATCAAAATACTTGTTTAACTCCATTCCAATGTCTACGAGTCGGCGACGAACTATATCTCGTCAGTAGATTTATAGCGAATGCTATATCAGGTCGCGTATGACTAGTAAGATATATTATTGCTCCAATACACTACGGTGTGGTACTTCCGGACCCAATTAATTCGCCATCATTTTCACGTAGTTTGAATGGATCTTAATTAACGTCTAAAGATCAAACAATCATCGGAGTATCAAATGGATGAGCTTTATTCATACAAAATATTTTCAATACCTTATCATATACGTATACGAATATCTTATTCTTCAAATATTTAATCGGTAGTCTAGGACAAAATTTCGTTTTACCGATGACAACTCTTCAGGATTCAAATCATGTTGATATCATCAACATAAACTGCTATCATGACAAACACATTTTCATGTATTTTCATAAATATGTAAGGACACATTTCATCATTTTTGTATCCCTCTTTCATTAAGTATTTACTGAGGTGATTGTACCACATACGCTCAGAATACTTTAATCCGTAAAACGATTTATTCAATTTAATTGAGTATTCATCACTAAGCCCTGAATTCTCGGGCAACTCAAATCCCTCGGGAAGTTTCATATAAATGTCACTGTCAAGTGCACCATATAACTATGCAGTGACAACATCCATAACACGCATCTCGAGTGCTTCAAGTACTACCAGACTAATTTTAAAAGTAGTTGCATCCACCACAGGAGAATACATCTCCTCATAATCAATATCAGGTCGTTGCGAAAAACCTTGCGCAACAAGCCGTGCTTTGTATCTCACAGTTTCACCCTTTTTATTTCACTTTCGGATGAAAACTCGTTTATATCCAACCGGCTTACATGTTCTGGTATACGGACTACAGTCCGAAAATTTTTCGTTTCTCAAGTAATTTCAATTCTGCCTCGATTGCATCTATCCATTTTGGCCAATCTTTTCTTTGTCTATACAGATCTTGGTTCATGATCCTCATTTTCATTCATCTCATTCATTTCATGTAGCGCCACGTTAAATGAGAATTTATTGTCAACGTTGACTTTGTCTCATCATTCCGGGCAGTTTATCGAGAGCTCTCTTCATTATCATTATTTTCTGAACGTTGAAGTACTTGAGTTCTATTCTCATAATCATTGATGCCCATCGACTCTTTTCTAGTCGATAAATCTTCGGTTGGATCATTCTTATTTATTGCTCATTTCTTTTACGAGGATTTTTATCTTTGGAACCCGATGGCCTACCACGCTTTAGTTGTGGCTTTGACTCAACACTTTGTTCTGCAGGAACATCTATTTTTGCAGGAGCATTAACAGCTAGTGTATGTGACTTAGTCACTCTTTTAAGGTCAGTAAAGCTGTCTGGCAATTGATTAGCTAAACTTTCTAAATGATTGATCTTTTGAACTTCTAGTTCGCATTCTTTCGTTCGAGGATCGTAAAGATTTAGCGATAATTAATTCCAACTAATATTCTTCTCCAGCTGTATCTTTTCTCCCACTAATGTCGGAATACTTGATTCATCAAAATGGCAGTCGGCAAAACTAGCCGTAAATAAATCTCCAGTTAGAGGTTTTAAATATTTCATTGTCGTTGGAGATTCGTATCCGACATATATTCTCAACCTCCTTTGAGGTCCCATTTTAATTCATTGTGGTGGAGCAACATATACGCACAACCAAAAATTCTCAGATGGAAAATATCTTGTTCCTGACCATAAACTTTTGTAACGGGGAGATATCATTATAACTTGTTGGCGTAATGCAAATTAGTGCTGGTGCATGTAATATAAACATGCCCCCAACAAGATGAGGACAATTTCGACTTCATCAATGGCCTTGTAATTAATTGTAACATTTTAATTAACGATTCTGCATGACCGTTTTGTACATGTGACACGAGATGCTCAACATCAATTTCAATAGATATACAATAATAATGATCCCGTTAGGGCATCAGAAGGGCCCCAATTCTTAAACATAAAATATCCCTACCTTGGAAATAAATTCAACATCATTATCAATGTGTATTCTCTTTATTAGATAATCCGAATATTATGCTCTTAATTGACTTAGTTTGAGTAAGCAATCTCGCAAATGTCACGTTCCACATCGATAACAAACATGCATATGACCATTTAGTTAATTACATCAAACAACACGATGAAATATTTAATGGTCTACATGTTGGATGTATCGGCCGACAAATACCACCATGTATATGCTTCAGAAATACACTATACTCATTCTTTATTCAATTGGTGATGGCCGAATAATTAACTTCTCTTTGGAGCAAGCAGCACTTGATAATTCGTATGGGCGAAGAATCTTCTAGTTCTTCATTAAATTCTCACGTGAATTTTCATTTATTCCCGCATCACAATTGCACCGGTATGTTCCAACCGGTCATGCCAAACAATAATGTACTGTCATCAGTAAACTTCTGATTGGTAGCATACGATTCAATCGTTCTAGGATATCTTGAATATAACCCAGAGTCGAATGAAGATAATATTTCCATAATTCTTTTATCATTCAAGATTACATTTGTAATATGGAAATATTCAACATCTCCTATTTATGCAGTTCCAACATGACATTTGTTATGTCGAAAAGCTTTAAAGCTAAACAAATTTAAGACTTAGAGAATATACGGTATTTTCGATTATCAGCCGTGTTCTTCTTGACAATAATATATTGGCTCTTCCGGAGCATTCAATTATATTTAATAAATACATAAAAGTACATATTAGTGAAAATAAAATCACATAAATATAACAATAATTATAGAAATATTAGTAATGCATATCTTATCCAGATAAACCATATTCTTTTATTGGATCTTTAAAACTCAACAAAATTTGAGTGAGTTTTTATTAACATCAGAACGTAACCAATGAAATACTGCAACCTTGAGTGGTATTTATTTTAGCTTCTCTTCACTTTTATAAAGATCTTCGGGATCCTTTAATGAGAATATTCACAGCTATAATAATATTTTCGATAACTATCTTTGCTCAAGATATCATTCTCATTTATTCATTAAATTTCCACTTTAGGGGATTTTATAATATTCACCCCGATAAATACAATATTAAAGGCCACTTTTATCATTTGTGAATGCATTCGCTCCAGGGAATGCATCATAATTATTTGGCCAAAATTCATACTTTTCTTAAATCCTAATATTTCGGAGAATACAAAATTAATCAAGTATACTCGTTTGGTATAAATACTCGTCAATATAATTGATAAATTATGCAGCAAAGAAGCCAGAATTAATTTAACGAGAACGATACATGACTATCATATTAAAAGAATCTTTCAATGACATGATTATTAATTTTAATTATATCCAAGACATGGATTAACTTGCACAATAGTAATACACATGTTGTGGTAAATAAAGGATCGAATGACTAACATCTCATTAACTTATCATCAGTAAGTCTATAATTTAATTACACCATGATAAAGATATAAGAGCGTCAAGTCGAAAGAATTTATACACACGTATAATTCCGGAGCATAAAAGGTCGAAATTTATAATGAGCATCAAGCTGTTCCTAGTAAACATGTGTACGATTTTTCATGTATGTAAAACGATTCTGTATCATATAGTAATCATCATGCCGAAAAACAATCAAGAATTTGCATGAAGAAATAATTCAGGGTTCAAACACTTAAATACAGAAACTATTATAGAGGAGGTATCAAATTTATTAACTAAAAGCATGCATTTAAACTCAAAATGTCGTGAGACACACATTAGATTTTACCAAATTCAATATATTAATATCATAAAATTAATTAAAATAATGAGAGAATTTTTTTAATTGATTTCTTTTATAAATCTCATAAAAAATTACCACAAGCTACCAAGAGGATTCGAAATCTGGACCTCTCGTCACTTATAATGACGATAGTCAGCGAAACCACTTGGCTAGAGGCGTTTTGGTGTATATTTTTTATTTCAAATATCCTTAATAGTAAGCGGTTTAAATAAAATAAAATTATCATACCTCAGTTATATTGTGCAACTGGTCATGTCAGGCGATTAGAACCAACACATATTAAGCGGTACAAACCATCACATAATCGTCGGTGTAGACCAGTACAAATTAAGTGGTACAAATCATCACATAATAGGCGGTGCAAATTGGTACATAATAATATGCAATACTTTATATATATATTATATATATATATATATTAAATAATTAGTATAAATACATAATGAAATAATCATACCCCGACTGTACCGTACAAGATCTTTGACGGAGATTGGTATCGTCGATGGAGAGCAGTCGTATTGATAACGTGTTATAAATATATACTTTATAATATAAATCTTTTATTATTATGATAAGTATTAATTATAGTATTATAATACTAATATAAGAATGAAACTACATAGGATAGAAATGGGCGTTTCTCTTCATTTGCTTTTCTTGCATCTCTACAAATAAATGAAGGTATGGTTATATATATATTTTTTAATATAAGCATTCAAGCCTATTTATAGGCACATTTAGATCTGCCAAAATAAATGAAGGTATGGCTATATATATATATATATATATATAGATATTATATAGTAGATTTAGATCTAATATTGGGAATGGACATCCATTCTTCGTAATAATTTGCTCTTTTTTCGTTTTCTTTTGTTTGTGTTCGCTATCCATTTATTTGCTAACTGTTGACCAGTTGTGTTGTATGGCCGGTTCTCTTTTACTTTTTGTCTCTTCCTGTTTTCTCCTTTTTCTGTAGCATTGTGCTTATATTGTCTCATCCTTCCCTTGTTGGAGGTAGAGTTATCAATTAGGTGGAGATTTCCCATCCCGCGGGGATCCGTCCCAAACAGTGCAGGGACTCTATTATCTATCGCCGGCTCATTCTCTACGGGGATTCGATGTTATAAATTCAAATAATATCTTATTTATATTATTAGAATATATATAGTATTTTAATTAGCATTTAAATATTGTGCTCAATTTGTATATTATAAGATAAATAATATTTTTTTTAAAATAAAATCTCGTGGGGATGGAAATTCCCGTTTAAAATATCATTTAAAATATTATATATTATATATATTATTATATAAATAATATTTTAAATAAAATCTCGTGGGGGCTTGGATCCCCGTGGGGACGGGAATTAGATATATCCCCACCCTGCCCCGCCCCGTTAACATCCTTACGTGGAGGAAGACGAGCTTTTTGAAGTGAAGACGGAAGAAAATAAAAAGTACTTCAAATCTGAGTTTAATGGCCAATGATATAAAGTATAGGCTCGATTTGTACTAGGTTCTCTAGTTATTCTTGTTATAATTTTGAAAACTTATTTTCTTTCGGCCTTTGTTTCCATATGTAGGAGTTTAATCTCCTTTTAGGAGATGTCTTTTTAGGAGTCGCTTATTACCTAAAGAAAATGAAAATCGTCCTTTCTTTCGTCTTTTACTTAGTCTGTTTGTACTATTTTTATAAGGGACAACTACACGTAAATTCCTATCTACAAAAAAAACCCTCACTTAACTCCCCCATGAGATAAAATTTCATTTAAGGACCAAGTAGAAACATTTCATACAAATAAGTACCGATTAGACGAAATAACCCTCTGAACTTGCATTATTGCGATTATACCTGAAACTTTACGTAAAAAATAAAAAAAACAAAATAAAAATGAATTTAATCGATCAAATGGAAAATCCTCGTCCCAATCAAAAACCCCAATCTCAATTGAACCAAAAATCGAAACACCCACACCAAATTGTTCACACGAAAAACACCTAGGGAGCCGCTGACCCCGTCGGGTCTTGAAATTTCTCACGACCTAGTAAGTTTTGTAGTTTTCTATTTTTCGTCAATTTTGTTTTCATACTATAATTTTGTATTATTTGCGTGTTAATAACGCGATTAGAGGTTTTTAGATCTCGATTTTGATTAGTATGTATCGATTAAGACTTTTATATGTTTAATTCGTGTTTTTTTTTTGTTGAAATCGGGACTTTTTAGGTTTAATTTGGTGTTTTTTGGTGCTGCTCGATTAGGGTACTTGTAATTCGTTTCTTATTTGTTTTTTTGTATCAATCGGAATTGTAATTAGTAGAATTTTGGGTACGCTATATGTATGTTTTTGGTAAGCAATATGCATATTTTTGGTACCGTATATGCATTATAATGTTACGGCATGATAGTATAAATTGGTATGCTAATGATGAGCCTCTTTTTGTATCAACAATCGTATTGTAATTAAACTATGTTTTATGTCATTTTTATGATCTCATAATCTATATGAATGGTTAAAGAACATGTTTGATGTATAAGATGTGTATGGTATCATGTAAGCATGGTGTGGTGTGTATTGTAGATAAGGGACCCTCGCTTATGATTTTTACGACCTTACTTTTTGCTCCATAAGTACATATTTAATGGATGCATATGAACCGTTGACAGGGGATATCGTTTATGACACAGATGCCCGTGTTGTTCTTGATCGTGGAACGATGAAGTTTCCTTCTAAAGTTGACAAAAGATCAAACAGGTGCAAAATATGTTAAAATGTGGGGACAAGTCGTACGTGTAAAGAAGCGAATGAATTGTGTTGTGAGTTTCATTCTTTTGTCTATATGTTGCATAATATGTTATGGATTATTATTTTGTCATATTTTGCATTTAGGTTGATTCGTTTGTGGATATTCTGATTAAAGCATATTTTTTGTGTTAATTTGAATATATTATGGAAATAAACAATATTGTTGGTAAATTATTGTTTGTGATGCCTTTAATTTTGGACACATTAACAATGTTAAATAAGGTACGGTAAGTGTGTGTTAAAAGGTATACTAAACACCTACTAAATGATACGCTAGACGAATTGAGAAAATACGTCA
This sequence comes from Linderniella brevidens, assembly GCA_004919715.1. Lineage (NCBI taxonomy): Eukaryota > Viridiplantae > Streptophyta > Magnoliopsida > Lamiales > Linderniaceae > Linderniella > Linderniella brevidens. The sequence goes on from SWDC01000145.1 coordinate 4,890,940, forward strand.
ATTAATCACTGTAAAACAAGTAATGAAAAATACAAGAAAAGTAAGCATTATTGGTATTCTGACATTTTTAACGGCATAGGGGACAAATTCTGACATGCACAGAAAGTTCTGACATGCATAAAAAGTTTTGCACGCATGGAAAGCTGCAATATACTTGGTACATGTTCGGTACTTATCCTGGTACGACAAACTACATAAATACGGTACAATATGTGTCCACTTTAAGGTACAGTCACATGATTCTTGGAAGTACACTACACAGGCTATATTTGATACATCTTATTAGAGTAAGTTTTTCGTACCCGTTCGAATTAGTTTTTCTGCAAAACCATTTTACTATATGTATATACATTATATGTTTTACTTGATATCAAATTTCATGGTTTAACCCTTACACGTATGATTTTGTATTCCAAACCTCATGTTTAATAATAGAAGAATGATCATTGTATGACATCTTACTATTGAAACTTAAATTTAAACTATAAATCCATGATTTTTAGGGTTAACCACTTAAATGTAATACGAAATGAAACTTATAGCATATTTACGTATACGTATGTGTTTTTGCATCCAAATAACGTAAGACACAGCGAAAAACACTTATCCTAAAAAGTTGTATCAAACATAGTATATATTGTACAATTGGGAAGTCTGTGAGTGTACCTTACTATGGACTTATAATGTACCACATGTACGTATGTTTATGTACCAAGAAAATTACAGATATTGTACCAAGTTTTATCGGGTCCACAAAATATGTAAAATACGACTCCAAAGCATCAATTATTAACTATGAAGCTTTAAAACAATAAATAAATAGAATATTAATCTAAAACATCTATAATAAGAAGAGAACTTTAATTTAACATACATCTATACTATGTTGTAGTAAGGTGTTCTAACAATGTTCATCCTTTTCTAATGAAACTTATGGTTTTGTAATATAAAACCATTAGTGTAGGGATTACTCCATCAAATATGATAAAAAGTTAAACATATAAATGTTATACGTGTGGGAATATGTTTTTCTAAAAAAATAAATTTGAATTGCCAAAAAAACACCACCATAACTTGTTCTACCAAATATGTGTGTATAGTGTACCTCTCTGGAGCCGTTTATTGTACCTTACATTAGACGGTTATCGTATCTCATAATACTATGTTGATGTACCAAGATATATATTGATATTGCACCTTGTTAGTTGGAAACTTTTCTTGCCAATATATTAATTCTGAACGTGTTAGAACTTTATGACTTTCTGTGCATGTCAGAGTATCTGTTTTAGAATTGTCATGCCGTTAGAATTGTATTTTTCTGTGCAGCTTTTTTTGTTGCTTTTCAACACTCACTTGTATAACTTTTAATATAGAGTATCATTTTAATGCGTTCAGTGTACCATGTAACATATGTTTATTTTACCTTGTACACACGATTATTGTACCTTTTTATATTGTTACAATATCAAAAATTCGAAGCAGAACATTTTTTTTGCCATAACACTAACAGTTACCAAAACATATTCAACATTACATCAACGACAAAACATGCTCGTAATCAATATATATATATACATTTACAAATCAACATACATGCGACATGTCATCCCAAAAGAATATGTCATAACTTATATGCACCACAGGGACAAAAGAATTGAACGAGCAACTAAACTTAAACGATTAAAATGGCAGAAAAAGATGCCACCAGCATCTGATCAAAAAGAAAAAAAGCACCAAAATATACCAAGATAGAACAATACACGTACCTATGTAGATACGAGTCCTTTACACGTACGACGATGTGCTCGTATATTCCACAACTTTTGTAATATAAATATGGCTCCTCTCGCAGAAGCCTTCTCTAGTTCTTATCATGTCCAATCCCTGAAAAGATTCAATAACATAAATAGTATAAAATAATGTTGGACCATATAAAGATACACCATAATAAACTAATAGACACCACTTTAACAAGTACATTGGTACACAATATACATAGAACCGGTACGACGTAACAAATATGTAAAACCAAGTAGTAAAAACCAGCATTACTAAGAATAAAAACTTGAAGCGATGGGGAGATGTTAGATTCATAAAACCAAATGGTTCTCTATGATATGCATCAAAGAATAAAATTGTCAAGTAAATCACTCGAAGCAAAGGGCATTTACATACAAATAAAAATGCATAAGAACATGAAATTCAATCACAACCACGAAACATGAAAGAAACGAAATAAATTGGACAGAACATGAAAACACAGCATTTACATACCCGTATCAGAACATAAAAACGGGACATTTACATACTCGAAACCAAACATGATGAATTCTAATCATGGAACATGAAAGAAGCAAAATAAATTGTATAAGAAAACAACATCACAATGAGCAGAACCGACAATTTCAAGTAATTCACGAACATGACCTACATCGAGCAAACCCACAAATGAATGGGGGCGATTACGATTTAGTTCCAACAATCTACGATAAATTGAAAAGACTCACATTAAACTGACCTGAATCGAGATATCTACGCATGATTGTTCGTGAAACCCCAGATTCTTCTCAATTTCTCCTTTCTTCTTCTTTTCCATTTTAAGTTTTTCCACTCTTCTTTCCATGAAATCTCTGCATCGAACAGAGACACTCTTATGTCGTCCGGATCGGAAAAACACCTTCATCTTCTCCTTCTTCTTCTCCTTCTTCTTCTCCTTCTCCTTCTCCTACTTCTTCTCTCTTCGTTTTCTGTTTCTATTTTTCTTTTTTATTTCTATAACATTAATGTCACTGGAAAAATTTTAAAAATAGAATAAAATTAAAAACAGAGGGTAAAATTATCTTTTCAAATGAGTTGGTCCTTATGTGTATGAAAAATTTCCATCTGATCCTTAAATGAAACTTTTATATGAAAGGGGAGTTATGTGATGATTTTTTTTATTAGGTATATTCAGCATTTTTGTTCACCTTTGCGAGTGCCACGTCAGCAAGTTTAAACATTACCAGGCGGGAATGCAATGTTGTGCAAAGTCACCAAGGCACATGGCTCGGGAAGCATTTGGAGACACGCACGAGCGGCACGACGCAGGCCAGGCCAGGCGGGCCGAGCCCATGCGGGCGACGGTGGGCGAGCTCGTGCGGGACGACTTGGACGTTGAGGTCCAAGGTAACGACGAGCGATGGCTCAACGGAAAACAAGCCAAACACGGTGGTGCGCGGCGGCGCAGTAGGCGCATGCGGCGGTCCGACGGTGGCTCCAGCGGACGGCGGCGAACGACGGCGATGGCGACAGTGCCGGGAGGAGCAACACCAAGCGGCGGCTCGGCCAAGCGAAGGTGTGTGCGCGCGAGAGAGAATTGCGCGCAGGCTGACCGGGTCCTGCGAGGATCTCGGAAACGGTTGGGCAGGATCAAGACCAAGTCAAACGAGAATGACCAAGTCTTCGATCCGCGTGAAGAATGACCAAGTCTCGGGGCTATTGAGAAGATTTGGGAAGCCAAGTCAAACGGGAGAAAATCTCGGGGAGAGATTCTCGCAACAGCCTAATTCGAATTCGAATAAGGTTGTTGAGGAAATCTCTCCGAGCCAAATCCTATTTAAAGGAGGCCGCCGAGATCGAGTCATTAACCAACCAGAGAGCCACCTTATATGAGAATTCCACACACATATCCGAGAAAGAGTTCGAAGGCGAGGCAGTTCGAGCGAATTCGAGCTCGGGCGCCGAGCTTGAGAGGGATCCCGCTGAGGGTTTCGCGAGCGAGAGAGAGTAAGCGATTAAGATCCCGAAAAAGGGGACGTTAGGAGATAGCTGTATCGTGTCTTAGAGTAGGCGCGTGAGGCCGAGACGTGTTCGGTGCCCGGGTTTGAGTGTTCTCCTTTGTTGTAAACTTTACGTGAATAAAGATTACGACAAGCCGGGTAGGCGAACCCGGTTGTCCCCAAATTGACCGTGTCTTTGTTTTTATGTTTCTGCATATACAAAGCAGGGTCGGGTGAGAGGCTTATCGCGGGTGACTCGGAAATCGGGCGAGCGAGGAACGAGTCAAACGCGAGCCGATTGCGAAACGCGCGGGGCTTTTTAATTCGAAAAAATTTCTAAGTCCCGGATTTGCAACAAAGTTGGTATCAGAGCAAAGGTTCGGAAGTGTGATGACTTCGACGAGTGCTAGAGTGACGGAGCATGAAAGCCAGTGCGAGGCTTTCCGAGCACAACTCGAGGCACTGCCGAACATGGTGGATTTGGTGGCTACGATGGAGGAAGCCATGGCGGGCTTCAACCGAAGGATTGGTGGGCTAGGCGTGCACGACTTAGCCACGGCGAAGGCGGCGGCCGAGCGACTTGTTGAGATCAGGCCAAAAACAGCCGAGGCTACGAGTGAGGTGGCCAACCGAAGACCTGCGAATCGAGAAAGGAAGACCAAGAAGCGGGGTGGCCAAAAGAAGGGCAACAAGGAGAAGCACGCGGAGAAGGCCGCGAAACCACTGCAAGCGAGTGAATGGTGTTACGTTTGTGGAGCAAATGGGCACATGGCTCGATAGTGTCCTAAATGCACAAGGGCGGCGGCGATGGGGGTCGATGAGGACTCCCCGGACACAATGCTGAACACGGTGAAGGTTACTTCTCCTAGGCAAATTGGTGTATTTCACGAGGTGGAGGCAGACGAGCGTCGTGCGTGCTGAGGCGTGCGGCGGGGCGCGCGTGCGGAGCGAGCCGTTGCGGGGTAGTGCAGGCTAACACACGCGACGCCGGAATGCTTAGGGCGTGAGGAGGCGTGCTAAGGGGGCGCGTGCGGAGCGAGCCGTTGTGGGAGAGTGCAGGCTGACACACTCAGCGCCGGAATGCTTAGGGCGCGAGGAGGCGTACTAAGGGGTGCGGTGCGGAGCGAGCCGTTGCGGGGGAGTGCAGGCTGACACACGCGGTGTCGGAATGCTTAGGGCGCGAGGAGGCGTGCTAAGGGGTGCGGTGCGGTGCGGGGCGAGCCATTGCGGGAGACGCATGCTGACACACGCGGCATCATGGGGCCTTTGCGCGCGGCGCATGGCGGGATTACGTGCTAAGGGCGCAGGCAAGCAAGCCGGTTGAGGAGAACCAAGGCAAAGTTGGGGGAGACTTGGCCGAGTGACCGGGGCGAGGTCGCGAGCATGCAAGCTGTTGCGGAGCACGAGAAAATTTTGATGTCGGTGCGAACGAATTGAGTCAAGAGGCGTGAACGAGGTAACAAGGGTCTCGTCAAAACCTTCAACGCCAGGCATGCAGCTCTGGCAGGTGCGGGCGACGCAGGCCGAGGGAGCGCGACGCCCATGTCTGGGCATGCGCAAGCGAGACGCGGGATGATGGTACCACCCGCGCAAGTGAGTCGCGATGTACTTGACGTGAAGATTAGTTCGGAGCATCAAAAGATGCCAAACACGCGGTGTTGGCCAAACAAGTGTTGGTGACTTGAGGTTACGGAGGAGCTAAGCCATCAGATGAGGTCTTTTTAAGATCGTGGGTGCGGCCTAATCGGACTTCGCTGAGGAGGGGCGCGAGACGGTCGGGGCGAGCGAGGCTTAGGAATGTTCGTGTGTGCGATCAACTTGGACTTCGAGGAGGAAGGGCGCAAGGCGATAGGGGCGAATCGCATACTGAGATGCGGGATTGACGGTGGCAACAAAGGGGGTCGTCGACGAGGACGTCAACACTCTTCAAGTGGGGGATGATTGTTACACCTTTGCAAGTGCCACGTCAGCAAGTTTAAACATTGCCAGGCGGGATTGCAATGTTGTGCAAAGTCACCAAGGCACATGGCTCGGGAAGCACTTGAAGACACGCACGAGCGGCACGACGCAGGCCAGACAAGGCGGGCCGAGGCCATGCGGGCGACGGTGGGCGAGCTCATGCGGGACGACTTGGACGTTGAGGTCCAAGGCAACGACGAGCGGTGGCTCGACGGAAAACAAGCCAAGCACGGTTGTGCGCGGCGGCGCATGAGGCGCATGCGGCGTCCGACGGTGGCTCCGGCGGACGGCAGCGGACGACGGCGGTGCCGGCGAACGGCGGCGGACGACGGCGGTGCCGGGAGGAGCAATGCTGAGCGGCGGCTCGGCCAAGCGAAGGTGTGTGCGCGCGAGAGAGAATTGCGCGCAGGCTGACCGGGTCCTGCGAGGATCTCGGAAACGGTTGGGCAGGATCAAGACCAAGTCAAACGAGAATGACCAAGTCTTCGATCCGCGTGAAGAATGACCAAGTCTCGGGGCTATTGAGAAGATTTGGGAAGCCAAGTCAAACGGGAGAAAATCTCGGGGAGAGATTCTCGCAACAGCCTAATTCGAATTCGAATAAGGTTGTTGAGGAAATCTCTGAGCCAAATCCTATTTAAAGGAGGCCGCCGAGATCGAGTCATTAACCAACCAGAGAGCCACCTTATACGAGAATTCCACTCACACATCCGAGAAAGAGTTTGAAGGCGCGGTACTTCGAGCGAATTCGAGCTCGGGCTCTGAGCTTGAGAGGGATCCGGCTGAGGGTTTCGCGAGCGAGAGATAGTGAGCGATTAAGATCACGAAAAAGGGGACGTTAGGAGATAACCGTATCGTGTCTTAGAGTAGGTGCGTGAGGTCGAGACGTGTTCGATGCCACGGATTTGAGTGTTCTCCTTTGTTGTAAACTTTGCGTGAATAAAGATTACGACAAACCGGGTAGGCGAACCCGGTTGTCCCCGAATTGACCGTGTCTTTGTTTTTACGTTTCCGCATATACAAAGTAGGGTCGGGTGAGAGGCTTATCGCGGGTGACTCGGGAATCGGGCGAACGAGGAACGAGTCAAACGCGAGCCGGTTGTGAATCGCGCATGGCTTTTTAATTCGAAAAAAATTTCTAAGTCCCGAATTTGCAACACTTTTTAAAAGTGTTTTATATTTGGCAAAACTAGACTCAAATACCCATTGGTGTAAATAATTTTAAAGTCAGTCAGGTTTTTTTTTTCCTGAAGTACCTATGCCAAACTTTTATATTTAAAAAATAAACACAAACACACAAAAATGTAAAACCCACGATCATTCCATTCATATGATCGTCTTTTCTCACTCAAACCCCTTGACCACATTCATCTCAAACTCGACGAAGATAGCTACGCATTCTGCGTGCCTGCATTTTCATGGTATGCTTTTCTACGTTTACATCTACTGTAGGTATGTTTACCCCTATATTATCCTAATCAATTTCACAACTTGTTTTCTTTCACTGATACTTTTTTCTCGATTTCATATATAGGAGTACTGTTTCAACGATTTATTTTATTATGGATGTAATCAGTGTGTAAATTTTTTGGTTTACTTCATGGAGTGTGGGTTGTTAGCACTCGGTTAGGGTTAATTCGACCCATTTAAAATTATCCGTTATAATCATGTCAATTGGTTCGATTTGTACGTTGTCTGGTATTTTCATATTGCGTATAATTGGGTACGACATATATATGATTATGGATAACACTCTGATTGTTGTGTTACTGTACCATTTTCAAAAAATTTCTACGCTGCATCATTTTCGGTTTACGTTAGCTTTTCATATATTCTTTTTTTGTACTAAATTGTGTTTCAAGAGGTACATGCATAATGATTCCATGAATGAGCAGCTGATGGAAGATCGACACTCAATCTTGAAACGAGGTTGGATTGTGATGGCATCCTTTGGCCATCGCTGCAGCTGATGAAGTTTTGGAAGCTTCTGCAGATTCATGAAATTGGCGGGAGACTCATATATATGGTATGTATTTATCACGGTCTAGTTTAGGTTTTTCGATATGTATTTTTCAGATGGTCTTGTCGTATGCTAGTTTAGGGTTTCAAATAAGTTAGTCGAGTTTATGATATCCATTTATCAAAAAGCTTATACATGCTTTGAGCTCATTTAAGAAACTTAATGACAAATTAGACATTCTGGTTCATGCAAATACCGTAAAAACAACAATGGATTTTTTTTTTCTCTGGTAATAGTATAGTATACTTGAATGAGAGAAAATTCTCATGGTTAACTGATTGCTGATAATTTAATTATTCGGTTTCGCTCAATGATGGTTTTCTTTCTCTTGAAGATAGTGAAGGCATTTAGTTTTTTTCTCCGATTCCCTTCAGGTGATCAAGGTAATACATACGATGGAAGGGTTATAACAGTAAAACAGGGAGATTACAGAAAAGGGATTGAATTGATGATCGCCCATATGCTAGTAAAGAAGCCATATGATGTGAAATAATAGGACAAGATAGCTATATTTGATGTATATCAGGGAAAGGAGGATGAAGATGATGCATCTGTATGTGTGGTTTTATGTGTTGGATGTTTCTTTGCACTATGTTTGTATGTTGGATGTTGTGTAAGAACTAGCTTGTAACAATGTATAATAAGGTACGGTAATCTTGTGTACAGAGTACAATAACACAAAAGGTTTTCATGCCACATTAAGCTGTAATAAACCTAGTACGGGTCAATACTTATCTTGGTAAGAAAAATTACATGCGTGTGGTACAATATTCGTTCACTATAAGGTACGAGCACAGATAATCTAATGGTGCAGTATAATGTATTTGGTTCAACTTATTAGGGTAAACGTTTTCTCATTGCTGTTCGAATTGGTTTTTTTATGCGAAACAAGTTCACTATACGTAAATATATCATATGTTTATCTTGGTGTCAAATTGATGGTTTAAACCTTATATGCATTGTTTTATATTCCAAATCTCAAATTTCATAATAAGAGAATTCTCATTCTAAGAACATTTCAATATTAAAGTTTGAGTTTAAAACGATAAATTCACGATTTCGAGGGTTAACTCATTAAATATGATAGTAAATTAAACTTATAACTTATTTAAATATACAAAAGTATTTTGGCATCGAAACTAATGCAAAACGTGATGAAAAACACTTATCACAATAAATTGTACCAAATATAGAGTGTGTATCGTACTATTAAGCAGTTCGCGACTGTACCTAATTGTTCAGTTATATAAAACCACATTTACTTATTTTGTCGTACCAATCTAAGAATCGTTGTCATACTAAGTTTTATCGGTCCATATATATAAACTATGAGTCAAGTCGTCAACTAGTAAATGTAAAGCCCTAAAAATAATAAATAAATAGAATATAAACAAAAACATCTATAAGAAGTTGAACATTTTGAATTTAACAAACATTTATACTATGGTGTAGTATGTTATTCAAACATTGTTCACCATTATCTAGTGAAACTTTGAGTTTGTAAAACTATGACCGCATGAGTTACTCCAAATTTGATATAAAGTGAAATATATAAGAGATATACATATGGAGATATAATTTTCCCAACAAAAAAACTTCGAATTGCAACTAAAAACCATTACACTAATAAGTCGTACCGAATATATCGTGTATATTGTACCATTGAACAGCTTCTAACAGTACCTTATTAAGTGTTAATATAGTACCACATAAAAGCATGTTGCAGTACCAAAATGTTCAGTCTTCACAACGATTTTTTAACAGACAATAACTTGGCACGTCAGACTTTACTCTGGCACTTGAGACATTCTCTGACATGTCAGAGGTTTTTTTTCAGAGATGTCAGAATTGTTTTTTATTTTATAATATCTCTAATTTTTTGTACCAATGTTAATATAATTGTGGTACCATTTTCAATGCACTTGTAGTAACGTTTTAATTGGTTGTCGTACCTTTGATAGATGTGTTGTAGTACTTAGCTTCTATATTATACAATATCGCTTCAAGACCAAAAATAATAATAGTGATAACAATAAAATTCCACAACTATCCGATAATATGACATAAATCAAAAAATACAAACAACGCATGGAATCTATCGATAGCAAAAGCATCGATATCATATCTCTTCGTTGCGGCACAATTGAGCTCTCTACAAGACTGAATATGATGTTGTCCTCTTGACATGTGAGTGAGTTTCGTACACCATCAAAAGTGTAGCTTTCCCTTTCCTCGGTCCTATTTTTTAGCTCTAACCTGCAACCGACAAACTTACTTAGTGTAAGAAACATCGTATTTGGATCGAACACATACGTAGGTATCAAGAAACACAAATAAAAAAACAAATAAATATTACAATAATCCATGCTAAAGAGTTTGGATTAATTCAAAGAAAAGATTCATAGATATTGAACATAACGTTTTTTACGTCTGCAATACCATTTTAGCAGGGTTGTCGTACCTAATATAGATATGTTGCCGAACCATTTGATTGTGATTGTGGTATCTAATTTAAATGTCTTGTAATACTATTTTACTGTGATTGAATTACATAATATAGATTACATAATGCATCTATATGGAGCATGTTTAAGTTTTGGGTCATCATTGACACGCTCGAATACTAGCAAGTGTACTAGGTCGTGCAAGTAGTATAAAACGGACGCAAGTCCGAGTATCTATCCACGCAGATAGCTCGATTAATTCTAAGATACTATTCCTAATTCTAATTTGGATCAAAGGATAATTTGATGATTTTTTTCGAGTTGACTAAAGGCAAAGTAAATAGAAACGCAAATAAGTAAAATAGCAAGTGAAATATATGAGTTTGAAAACAATTAAAGACAACGCGATCAAGGCACATGCTCGGCACAAATTATCCGTACGTTTTCATGCAATCTATTCTATCTAATCAATACGAATTTCAGTTAAGTTAGAATTTCCTAAAATAGTCGCTACTCGTTTGTCCCGCAGTAGCGGTCCTATGCGGTAGATAATCAATTTATATGTCTATATAAATTGTAGTTTCTACGCACACATTCAATCTCTATGAAATTCTCCGAATGTAAACGCTTTTGACGCCTATGATCTCGGAAACCACACATACGAAACTGAATTCCATGTCTGGTCGATTTTAGTGCACTTGGAATTTAAGTGCAGTTGTCCCTTTATATTTTATGAAAAGCTATGGCTTCCAAAACAAAATATTGTAGTAAATACAGGTTTGTATACACACTGCAACCACAATAGTTACAAAACGTACTACGACTCATCCATTGCTCGTCACAACCTCCTATGAGTCCTGATGAAGTTGGTCGTGTTCATCTCAATAGCAGTCGAACAAACCCGAAACCCCACCAAGCACAACGCCGCCGACAACACGAATAGAACCCTCCACTGCCTCTGACTCACAAGAATCGCCAGAGCAGTCGATACCACAGCAGCCACAGACAAAACATCCCTCCACGTCCGAAAACCCTTCACAACGCCCCTACAATCCCTGCAGTGAATCACGTGCCTGAAATATCTATTCGCGGGATTCGGAGCGTACATCGACCCAATCCCTCCCTTCGGGGGCTGAGAGGCCGAAATATTAGCCACGAAACCCGCCGGCGCGTGCTCCATTACAGCTGCGGTTTCGGGCAGTGAGAGCGTGGTGTGCCCGAAGTAGTAGGGCATGCCGTGCCCGACCTTATCCATCCATTTTCGGTACTCGTAGACCCAAGTGTCCGAAGAAGTAAGATTGATGTAAAGCTTGTTCGTGGGCACCTTCTCCTTCACGAGGACCTCGTTCTGAGAGGAGAGAAACCCCATGTCTTGTTCGAAGACCTTGCTCGCGTTTTGGTGGAGGTACCTGTTAGAGATTATTCGTCCCATATCAGGAAACTAACTTCATCCGACTCAATATATAAATCAAAGAGGCATTTTCTCCTATCACCAGCTGATTTTAGGATGAAACCCTCGATTTAACATGATAGCAGAGCGAGTTCGGTCTGCGTGTTTTATCACGCTTGTTTGACTCACCGTCACTCGATTCGATTTGTCCACGTGTTAGGATTTTGTGCCACACGCGTGGGGGCGTGTTGAGATTTCTTGTCCCACATCACAAAACTAACTTTACCCGACTAAATATATAAATTAAAGAGGCATCTCCTCCTATCACCAATAGATTTTAATACCATTGAGGAAACAGCTTCAGCAGTAGCGGGGGCTTCCTCGTGTTGCCGAACCTAACAATCAGCATCGATTTTCCTTGCCCCGATGGCCTGCAGAGGAAGAGCCCCGTGAAATAATTCTTCTCGCCGTTCTTCTCCACGATCTCCCTGTTGTTCTGGAGGACGCAAGGGGCGTCGAATCTGAGGTAGTTGGGGATGTAATTGGGCGTTTCCTTGTCCTTCTTTCGGCCCCAGAACCCCGCGAAGCCGCGGTCCGTTCGCTCTGAGACCTCGAAGAACAGCGGGGCGGCGTCCTCCCTCTTGGCGGTGAAGTCGGTGCGGTCGTGGGAGATGGGGACGTGGGCGGGGTCCATCAGGTTCTCTAGGAGGATCGAGTGGTCGTAGGGGAGCTCGTGGATCGTCGATATGTCGCGGAAGTTGGGGCGGTCGAAGTTTTCGAAGTGGGGCAGCTTTTCGGGCTTCGGCGGGGCCGTGCGGGACATCCAGATCCATATCACGCCTTGCGAGTCCCGTATTTCGTACGATTTCAGGCACGCCGACAGCGGAATGCTCGCGCCTGCGGGTAGCTGTTGCAAAGGCGACAAAGTTTAAGTAACATAGCAAATCGAAGATTTGTTCGTTCGAAACCAGTGAATGTGTAAATTGAGGGATTCGTCCTAAAATCATATGTGAAGTTGTCTCTTCGATGTAGGAGTTGATTTGAGTGAGGTGAATTATCCGATGGATAGAAATCTATAACATGTATCCCGTAACGAAGAAGCACAGACAACGCTGGTAAAGTTTTCATTCTGAAAACATCAAAAAAGAAAGAAAAAAAAATCAGAGACCAAACAAGAACGCTCCACGCAGCTAAAGGAGAACGAATTACTGAGCTTTTAACGAAGAGAAGCACTGAAGACCTATTAAATCTTTGACTTCTTCATCACTACTTAATACGAGTAGATGAATAATGTATGAAAACATACGAACACACACACCTGGGGGATTTTCACACATTTGCCATCTCCTTGAAATTGCCATCCATGGTACAAACATTCCAATTTCCCATCAAATATCTGCCCTTCGGATAGTTTTGCAAGCCTTACACATACAGAAAGAAAAAAAAAAAGATGGGCTCTTTATAAGCAACATAGAAGAGATAGCAAAGGATCTCAATCGACCCAAAGAAAAAGAGAAGGAAACAACTAATTATTATTAATATTACCTGTGAGGACATCGATCTTCAAAGCACCTGAGCTCACCGCTACCGTCTCTGTACAACACGACCTGCTTATCGAACACGGTGAGGCCGAGCGGTGCATCATCGGGCACGTCCTTGGTGAGGTAAAGCGGATACCACTCCTCCGTCCAATCATATTTCACCACGTCTCCTTCTCCTTCTCGTCCCACTTCTTCGGTCACACTCTGACCCACGACTGCTCCTAGTTTCTTCCGAAGGTGAAGATTATCGGGCGTTTTAGGGAATCGAAGTTGGTTAGGGAATGAGGTTCTTGTCTGATTGTGTGGGATCTTCGTGCGGAGGATCGACGTGTTTGTGATCTTTGCAAGGCGGGTCTCGAAGGAAAACGGATGAAACTGCAGAAGGGTCATGGTTTTTCTTTTCTAGATTAACAACGAAGATTGTTTGAGAATAGAAGAAGTGTAGTAGGACATCTCTCTCTCGTTCGAGCTGTGGCATTATACTGGCCACACAATAGCAGTTGAAGTTTGCTGTAGAGTGTAGTAGAAACAGCTTGCCGAGTCCAGGTCAGGAATTGAGAATTTTGACACACGCGTAATTGACTGAATTACCCTCGTATTTATTTACACCAGTGGACTCCGTTTGGGCTACCGCGAACGAACTCAAATGGCTACGTTAGTAAGGAGACGAAACGAAAACGGTGTTGGAAAGCAATAGCGGAAAGAGTAGGGGAGCCGATTATTCAACTTGAGCTCAAATGCTTGCCCAACTCGGGTATTTATAGGAGTGGCTTAGGCCTTCTTAGATGGCGGAGGAGGGCCGCTCGGCCAGTTATATTGTGATTTGGTATTGTATTGGGCTATAGAACCTATCTATTATGTATTAGGGGTGTGAAACGATTTATATATAAAAAAAAGAAAGAAAATCCATCGCACCGCCCGCAACGCATCGCACGCACTACTCCATTTTATCAACTTAACCGTCCAAACTGCGGTCTAATTATAATTAACAAATCACACCGTAAATTTAGTTCAGTGTACTTTTCGTGTGTAAATAGCACCGAATCAATCTCTATCGTACAATATTTACTCATCGTTTTTTTTTACTAATTGTATTTTATTCTAATCAATTAAATTGTACGTTGAGATCTAAATGTGGATGATCAGTTTCACATTGATTAATCACATTCACCTGGCTCACCGTATATATTCAAGAGACAATTTCACTTACGACCAATTGATTTTAGGATGAAGTCCTCAGTTTCTAAGAGTATGAGTTCGTTCGAGAGCCGGGTAGATCATTCGCTCACCGCCACCCTATTCATATGTCCACGTGTTAGGCATGTCATGACACACGTGATGAGGCATGCTGAGATCTAAATGTGAATGTTCAGTCTCACATATATTAATTACATTCATCCGGTTCACCGCATATTCAAGAGGCAACTCCATATCACTAATTGGTTTTATGATGAAGCCTTCAATTTCTAAAATGGTATCAAAGCGGGTTAGATCTGCGAGTTAACATACTTGTTTGACTCACTGCCATCCAATTTGATATTTCCACGTGTTAGGCATTGAATCGTGCCAGGTACATGTTGAGATTATTTGTCTCACATCGGGAAATTAACTACATCCAACTCAATATATAAATCAAAAGAGGTCGCCTTATAACACCAATTGATTTTAGAAAGAAACTCTCGATTTAATATTATTATTAATTTGGAGATTACTAAGTCATATTTATATGAGAATGAATACTCAAATATATTAGTGGAACAAATAATTAAAGTTTTGAACAAAAAAACTAATTATTCAAACAATTAGACTCCGCTTGACATCCAATATGAGATAAGCCCATATAATATAGATGATAGGAGTTATTTTATGTTTAATTACATAATTCCCACCCAATAGCCTCGGACTACGGGCTGGCTATTATTAATCTCATATAGAAGGTAAGATAAATATTAACAGGCCGACTCCATAATAATTTATTTTGGGCTTGGATCTTTTAACGGAACGCCTTAGTAATAAATTGGCTCATTATTTAAGACTTAAGTTTCAAATAGGCCATCGGTTGGAATTTACGATTTGATTGTGCATTATTTTTATTTAGTAATGAATAGGGGAGTTAAAGGAATCTAGCTCCTCGAGCAGCTCGGTCAAAGCTTGATTCGAGTTCAGTCAAATATAGAGCTCGAGATGGCTCGTTAACAATCGATCTGAGCTTCGAGCTTATCATATATGGGCTCGCGGATCGTCGAGCCCTTATCGAGCCTATACTTTTATTTTTAAATATTTTAAATATTGTATAATACATATTAAAATAAGTATTTTTATTTATTAATATATACCGAACTCGAACTCGAATTACACAGCTTATCGAGTCGAGTTAAGCCGAGCTTTATTGTTATTAATCGAGCCGAGCTCGAGCTGGATTTTATCAAGCTCGACCGAGCTCGAGTCGAGCTGGGCCATGCTCGGGCTCGGCTCGTTCCCCTAAATGAGACGTAGTAAAATATAATTTTGAGGCCCACTCGTTAGATAATATTGTTATATTGAGGGTTCCTTTCTAAAACCAATTGGTGTTACGAGGAAAGGCCTCTTTGATTTATATATAGTCGGATGGAGTTAATTTTTCGATGTGGGACAATAATCTCAACACGCCCCCTCACGTGTGGCACGATTCAATGCCTAACACGTGGACATATAAAATCGGGTGGCGGTAAGTCAAACAAGCGTGATAACACGCAAATCAAACTCGCTTTGTTACCATGTTCAATTGAGGGTTCCTTCCTAAAACCAATTAGTGTTAGGAGGAGGGGTCTCTTTGATTTATATATTGAGTCGGATGAAGTTAATTTTCCGATGTGGGACAAATAATCTCTAACAAATAGTATGATCATTCGATAAAATATAAGTATATTACTTTCCAATTAAAACTCGCAAACCTCCGCTCAAACAGGAGGTTTTTGCCAATGAGGCCTTGGTGTAGTAGTTAAGGAGGAGGCCTTAAGGTCTTGTGGTTAGGGAGGTCGTGGGATCGAATCCCCCCTCCCACAATTCTTTGAGTAGTCCCCATGGGCCTTGGCCCATGGATTTGGGACGTATCCATCTGGCCCCGAGGATTAGTCACACATCTGGAATGTGTGGCGCAATTAAGCCTCCGTCAGGTCTGTGTGGCGCAAAAAGCTCACACCGATATTTAAGGGCGATATATCGGGACAGTAAAAAAAAAAAAAAAAAAGGAGGTTTTTATTTTCAGAAACCGCACAGATTTTTTTTTGAGAAGAAAATAGTGTACAATATATGACAATTATCGAAAACTGCTCAAAATCGCACCACCTTCACAAACTCAAATTTCTCTATCTTGGTTTTATTGGCGGCCTATAGTTCTAAATTCTCTTATCCACTCGGTAATGAAAACCCCTACTCAACAAATCTAGGAAATGAAGGAAATGAAGATTGAAGAAGCAGAAGAAAGGATCGTGAAAACTGGTCAAGTGACGAGGTTGTAAGAAGAGAGCATGTGATCTACCATCGTTCGAGGAGAATATAAGGGTAGTGGCGTAGCTCGATGATTCAAGCGGAAGCAACTAAGAGAGTCGGTCTCCAGTCAACACGAGGCGCATTCGATTTCCTAGGGAGTAGAAGATGATTTTGATGAGAATGTGTTTTGTATAAAAAAAAAAAAGAAGAATGTTGATTTATCAGTATTTGATGTTTGTGGACCTGTGGTGATCTAACATTGAATTTGTATATTTAGTTTCTTCTGCTTAATAACACTGAACGCTGTAATAAAATTGAAAACTTAATACTCATTAATGATGACACAACAGTAAAAACAACACTCGCAATACATACATACATACACAGCTTAATATTCCCTATACAATAATCCGAAAGATCATAATATATGATAGTAATCAAATTCTTCAAAAAAGAAAAATAATAACAATCAGCTGCAAAGGTTGTTCATAAACATTTTCTCTATCTCCTCTGGAAATTGAAAGTCTTGATGGCGTAGGCGAAGGTGAAGCTGAAGATAGCCACGAATATCGCGAGGACGGCAGCGACAACGCCGATCATGTCGTACTTGAACCCGAAGTAAGTGTCCAAGTAGTCTTCGACGGTCTGGTTCGTGTCGGTCATAACGTCCTGAATCTTCCCGAACTGCGACACGATGAAACCGTACAGAGTGTACGACATCGGGGTGGCCCAGTAGTACCATCTCCACCACACAGGGATTTTCTGTGACCAAAAAAAAAGTGTTGGAATAAATATTTCAACTTGGGACATCAAAAAGATTTTATCATAATTTTTCATGTCATATAATGGTGACTTACGGGTCTGGGGATGATGAATCCACAGAAGAGATTCCACACGGAGTAGAAGAAGGAGGAGACAATGGCAGCCACGTTGTGGTTGGGGGTGACGGACACGGCCATCATGCCGTAGAGGACGAAGAAGAGCAAAGACATGAAGAGGAAGTATATGAACCACGCGAACTTGGCCGCCGTCCAGTCCAGGTTCATCATCGAGTACACGATGAGACCGTACACGATCGATTGCACAAACACGTAAGGAATCTCAATGAGAATCTGCAAGAGAAAAAAAAAAAAAAAAGAAATATCACATGAGATTCTTGCATGCTTTAAATTCAGTGTTTCCTCTTTGTATAAAACTTTAAGTCTTCTCTCACCTGTGAGAATGCGTACGGTAAAGCAGAGTACATTCCAGCGGCTCTCTCTCTGTAGAACACCGTTCGTTCGATGGCCACAACGGGCTGAACCGTGGAACCGTATTGGAAGCCTAAGAAGTTGATCGCAGCAAACATGGAACCCATGGCGTTGAATAGATCTTGTTGAGTTTTCCTGCAAGTTAAAGTAGCATCAAGAATCAGCACCAAGTAGATTTATTATTTCATTATGCATAACAAGAAAAAATAAATAAAAATTCTTACTTACCATTTGGAGCCAAGATCCCAGAACATAGTACCGAAAATAAGGGCGATGAAGGTGGTGAACAAGAATCTAACAGCCGTGTAAGGAGGGTTCCTCCAGTAGGACAAGTTTTGCTTCCACAGGCAAGCGATGCACTGCGTGAGGAAAGACGTGGAATATTGAGTCGGGAAGTAGAGGTCTTTCGTTCCCGGGCGAGGGACGCTCAGTTCCTTGATCAGGGCTTTGTTCCTCCTGCAAAAAAATCATCGTAAGTGAACTCATCGATTTCTTCCCCGAAAAAAACTAAAATATTTCGTTCGCGTTTATTATTGAAACTTACTGGTAAAGATCGGAGTTCTTGTACTGCTGAGAGAAATCGACCCCCAAAACCATCTCTTGTGCCGAAGTAGTAACCTCCAACATCCAAGTAGCTGGATTGTAGCCGTCCTTGATCTTCGGGACCCCTTCGATCGATTCAAAGTACTTAATCAAATGCGTCGAGTGGCGACCCAAGGGTCCCACATATATCTCTTCGCCTCCCCTCTTCATCAAGAAAAGCTGCACACAAAAAAAGAGAGAAAAAATGTCAGCAAAACGAACACTACTGAAAAAAGGAAAAATATGATCGATTGATACAATCGTACAAAAATCGTTACCTCATCGAAAGCTTCGAATATGTCGATGCTGGGCTGGTGAATGGTGCAAACCACGGTCCTCCCCGTGTTGACCGTGTTCCTCACCGTCCTCATCACGATGGCCGCTGCCCGAGCGTCGAGCCCAGAGGTCGGCTCGTCCATGAATATGATCGAAGGGTTCGCCACGAGCTCGACCGCTATCGTGAGCCTCTTCCTCTGCTCCGTGGAGAGACCGTTCACTCCCGGTAACCCCACGAGCGCCCCCCTGATGGGGTTGAGCTCCACCAGCTCCATCACCTCCTCAATGAATTGCTGCAATACAAAGATATTCATCATAACAAATCAGCCACTGCGAATTTAGCAAACGAAAGCGATTAAAATAAAAATGAAATCTTTACTACTCACCCTTCTCGTCTCCGCATCGACGTCGCTAGGGAGACGCAGCCAAGCAGAGTAAACGAGGGACTCGTACACGGTAACGTTGGGCGAGTGAATATCGGTCTGCTCGCAGTACCCAGAGATTCGGGCGAAGGTCTCTTGGTTCTTGGGGTAGCCGGAGATGGTGATGTCGCCCTCGATGTACCCGCCCGTTTTCCGACCCGCTAAGACGTCCATCAGGGTCGTCTTGCCCGCCCCGCTCACGCCCATCAGGGCCGTGAGGACTCCGGGCCTGAAGGCGCCGCTGATGCCCTTCAACAGCTGCAGCCTGTCGTCGGTGGCCCCCTGAGACTTCATCTCCGCGGGCATGTCGACGGAGTACCTGATGTCGTCGAAGGTGATGGAGTGGGGCTCGAAGGGGAGGATCATCCCCCTCCTGCGGTTCTCGTCTGCTTCTACAGCATCGGCCCTCATGGAGGACGAAGAAGATGATTTGCTCCTCCTTCGGCTGGCGTTGGCGGAGGAAGCTGAGATGTTTCCGCCGGTTTTGAGGTCGTCGTCGTCGACGGATTCGGGCAAGACTGCTTGGGGCTTGTCGGCGGCTGCAGAAAATAAAAAAGATGGATTCGAGGGTGAGTTCGGGGTCGGAAGATCGATGCGATTCGTTTGAGAAAATGAGATAAAAAAGAAAAGAAAAGAAACTTACGGTCCAAGAACGTTAGGGCCACGAGGTAGAGGATGTTGAAGAGCCAGACGAAACCGAAGCACGCGCCGACTCCGATCCAGTACCAGTAAGCTTGGGGGAAAAATCCGCGGGATTCCGTTACGAGATTCCCCAGTCGAGTCCCGTTCACAAGCTGTTTCGATGATTAATATGATTATTTTTTCGGTTAGTTTCACTCGCATGAACGACCGTATAAAATGAGAGCTCGAGAAGTACGAGAAAAAACTTACTCTGTTCCAACTGTGGCCTTGGAATTCGTTAACAAGCACTGCGTTCTGAGCATACATCAACGGCGAGGACCAGTAGCCCCACAGCCACCATTTCTTTACACTCTCTGCAAATCAAAGATTCAGATACATTATGCAGTGAGAATTTCGATCATGTAATAAATAGCTCGGGATACAATTCTTCTAAAGATGGGACATGTAAAGCTTTAGCATATACAGTATGTAATAATAAATACCTCTTGCAAGGACGAAGCCTCCCAATGCGAAGAGAAGGAGGAGTGCAAATAGACCGTACGTGTTGGCGATGACCATCGTCCTGCCGGCTGCTCCAATGAACCTAAACAACGCACCAGCGTACTGATGGACGAGCATGAGCAACATGTACTGCTTCAGAAACCTGCAAGTGATCAATATTTTTATTTTTTTAAATTAGGATCAATTAGGTCTGTATGCAGAAGAATATGGTTAATCTTCTTCATCTTATTCTTGTTACCTTCCGATGTTGGGATCGAATCCCATGACGTAGTAAGTGATGAACGTCCAAATCCCGACTTCGATGAAGGTGATGGGTATCTTCAAGACCCACGAGGGTATCGCGTAGGCCCAGGGAGGGAAGAAGAACATGTCCCTCTGCTTGTAGAATACGGGGAGCTTGTAGATGGTCATGGCCAGCTCGGACAAACCGTTGAACATGACCATCACGGTGCTGTAAAACAGGGCACCGATGTAGACCCCTCCGCCGGCCAAGTCGTCCTTGTTCATCTCCGTCCTGAAGAAGACCGTCATGGCTATGAAGGACATGACCAGAATCTGGAACACCTTGAAGAAGTAGACGAACGAGTTCCTCTTCATCAGCAGGAGCTCCCTGTCCGCGCACGCCTTGAGGAGCTCTTTGCTCCCGAGCCCGTACTTCTCCGTCGTCAGAGCAGCCGGGTGGCTTTTGCTCTTGTCGTACGGCACCGAGAGCTCGTCCCCCAGCTTTCTCCCCGCGTGGTGGGACTGAAACGCCTCCGCGAATTCGCTGACGGGGATGAATCTGTACGGCTCCTCCTTGCGGGCCCAGTATTGTTTCTGATCTTTCTTCGACGTCACCTGAAAGGATTATTATATTCGACGAGATTCAATCGATTGACCACATAAAAAAACGAGTATTTTTTTTCTGGGGATGCTTATTGCTTACCTCTTGCAAGAAATCGGCGACTCCCTTTCTGTCGGGGCAACGGAAGCCCATGGACTCGAAGAAGGCGAGGACGTCCTCCCTGGGGCCCTGGTAGACGATTTGGCCGTCGGAGAGGAGGACGATGTCGTCGAAGAGGTCATAGGTCTCGGGGGCGGGCTGAAGGAGGGAGATGAAGGCGGTGCCCTTCATGATGTGGACGTACTGCTTGAGGGTGTTGACGATCTGGTACGTGGTGGAGCTGTCGAGACCCGTCGAGATCTCGTCCATGAAGAGGGCCTTTGCGGGCCCCACGATCATCTCTCCCGTGGTGACCCGCTTCTTCTGCCCGCCGGAGATCCCTCGGATCATCTCGTCTCCGACCAGCGTGTCGGCGCACACGTCGAGGCCGAGGACCTTCAGCACGTAGTCCGTCACGACATTCGCCTCGTCTCCCTCCGTCGCAGCAGCCTATCACAACGGACCAATCAAAACATTTTTTAAGTTTTTTAAATCATACAACATATGAAAATGAAGGTAAATAAAATCGAACTATGATTTATTACCTTCATGTAGATGTCGATATCTGGGTCGGGTTTGATATTGGCCGCTTTCTCCCTCCTCGAGAGCTCCGCCAACATCTCTGCTTGTTCAAACGCCGCAGACACAAAAAGATCATCGGTAACCCACAAACAACACAAAGCCATAAACATCGAAAAAAAAAAAAAAAAAAAGAGTGGGTAACGAACCGTATCGTGAGCCAACGCCTTGCATCCTCGCGGAGAAGGCCAGAGTCTCTCTCACGGTCATCTCTCCGATGTGGAGATCGTGCTGGCTGATGTAGGCCGCGGTCCTCTGGGGCACGAACTCGTTGAGAGTGTGGCCGTTGTAAGTAATGCGCCCATCAACCTGAAGGACGACGACCAAGGAACTTATATTAGACATCGGAAAATTTCTCTCGTATAGATAAACTAATTTTCAGATCTGCTTCTTCCTCAGCTTACCTTGAGAGATGGGTCGAGTTTTCCGGCCAAAGCGAGCAAAAGGGAGGTTTTGCCGGAGCTCGGCGGACCCAACAGCAGAGTCATTCTGCAGGGTTTTATGATTCCGCTCACGTCCTTCAGTATCGTGAACGGCTTCTTCTGGCTCGGAAGTATATGCAGAGCGTTCAAATATCCCTGCAAGATCGAATTTTTTTTTCGATTGTCCCAAAGAAAAGAAAAAATCAGCTCCGATTCTTCCTTATCATATTATGAAAAAAACGCCGACGATTAAATTTTTAAGTACCTCGACGATGTTCTTCATGAAGTTGAGGAAGGTGGGCAGAGCGCGGCCGGCGCTGTACGCCTCGGCGTCGATGTTGAGGTGCTCGTACCTCACTTCGATGGTGGGGATGTCGATGCCGACCCTGTCGATCCTGCTCCTGAGGGCAAGCAGGAACTTCTCGTTGTCCTCCTCGACGGTGTTGATGAGCCTCTCGACGAGGTTCTTTTGTCCTGAAACCCGAGGCTGCCGACGTCGACCTCGCTGGCGCCCTTGGATCCGAAGAGGAGCCCCTTCCTCAGGCGGTCGAAGGTGGGGAGCTTCTCGAGGGCGGCCCACTTGAGGGCCTCCTCGTCGTCCTCGTCGCGCGTGGAGGTGGAGAACACTTGGACGCCGGTGTTCCTCCATATGTTGGAGCTGTCGATCCTCATGCTTCCGCCGCCGCCGCCGGCTCCTCTGCTGCTCGCCCTTAGGCTGTTGCTGGCCCTTATCAGGTCACCCGTCTCCATTTTTTTTTTTTTTCTCAGCCTTGCGACTGTTTGCTTTTTCTTGATTGATCTTTTTAGCAGTAGAAGTTGACTAGTTCCTTGTTGTTCTTCCTTTTTTTTTTATGGGAAAAAATTGAAAGAATTTGTGGAAGTGAAAAGAAGGGAAAACGAGATTAGGGAAGGTTTGATGGGGGATGAGTGGTATTGAGGTGCGTATATATAGTAGGTGTGCGTGTGTGTTTGACCAGTCAACTATAGGCGGCTTGTGAGTTTGAATATTATATAATATATGCTTAGTAGGGATATTTGTAAGGGCTTGTTTGGTTCGTCGAGGTTTAAATTAGTAAGGTTTATATAAAACTTATTATTTGGTATAAAATAAAATGTTTGTTTGGTTAATAAGTTTATAATAATCCATGAGAGACGAGTTTATATAAATCCGTGTACATGGGTTTAAACCTATTATATATAAATCCTTAGTTTATATAAACACGTGAACCAAATTCATTAAAATTTTATAAACACATATTTAAAACTATTAAACATATGAACCAAACAGGGTCGAAGAAGCTTGCCACTTGCCTTGACGCTTCGTGATATTTTAACAGTACAATGCCGAGAGAAAATACAAAAGGATAAGATGTGAAAGTTTTTCGTTGGGTTGAGTTGAGGCTGCTGGTCATTCAATTATTAATGTATATATATATATATATGAGTCTACATCTCGGTACATCAATAATACATTACATATGCCTGGTTGATGATGTCTAGTTGTCTTTAATTTATTTATTATTTATTTTTTTATTCTTCTTATTTGAATTGCTTTAGGAGATTCTTGTTACGTTCATATTTGGAAAATTAAAAATGAATGCCAGCTATTAAATATAAAAATAACTTTAGCACAACCATAACTTTAACTTCTCCGTGGCTTCTAGAAGCAAGCTACTCATTCATTACAACGTGAATGAAGTAGAAGGTTTGCACAGTGGGGGAATCGGAAAAGGGCTGGGCTATCTCCAATCCAAAACACAAAAATACAGTTACTTCAGTAAAAATAGTATTCCATACATATTATTACTTATTGTTATTATAATTTATTTATCAAAACGAAAACATTATATAAATTAAAATTAAATTACACCTAAAAAATTATTTTTATTTATATTTTCACAAAGTAAATAATAACTTTTATGTAAAACATATTAATTGTGTAATGACATGTTAATTTAAAAGCAAATATACTCATATTTTCTATAAAAAATATAATATTTATTTTTATTTCATAAACTAAAAACGAAACATGTAGAATATTAAAGATGTTTATAGAATTTATTTTTTTATTACTTTAATGATATGAACTATTTTAAACATAACACTCTATTTTAGAGTTGAGAAATATAGTTAATCAAAATATAGAGTATCACTGTCTGCAAACTCTATAACAATTGTTAAAATATAATACCCATTTGAGAAGATGTGTACTTTATTTTAGTGTTTTACACTAAAATAGAGTACCCATTGGATATGCTTACTACTCACACGTAAAGAAGCAATTGGAGCAAAGAAATAAGAAATATGATATAGTACTAGAAATACAATACTTCTTATAAAATTATTATAACTGGTATAACAACATAAATTTAAACACTGAAATGTATAGAGAGTGTATTATTGATGTTTTCGATATGATTCAATACAATATATCGATATATTTATAGATGAAAAATTTCTACTATTTCAACTAAAATTTACAACATTAAATACATCTTATCTCATCTCATCAACAATCAACTAATTTTTACAACATTTAATAAACCTAATTTTATCAACATTAAAAACATCTACATCTTAATATTTCATAATACTCCCCCTTTGATGTTTTTCCAAGAATTTGCCTCGTTATAACCTTACATGGAAAAACTCAGTGGGATAAAAACATAGTGAATGAAAGATAGTACATAATTCTTTTTGATACATTTTCATTAGTTGCCTCATTAAAAACCTAACTGGAAAAACCACAGTGAAGAAAAAAAGAGTGCAACGCGTATTTTCTCCCGCTGATGATAACATCATTATAAATCTCAGAGTCTTCGAACTCCAATTGAATATACCAATTTTCTGAAATTATAGGAGGAAGTGCTTTCGTAAACAAATCTGCAAGATTTTCACTTGATCGCACTTGTTGTGCATCAATATCACCATTTTTTCTCCAAATCATGGGTGAAGAAAAATTTTGGTGAATTATGCTTTGTTCTATCCCCTTTAATATATCCTTCCTTTAATTGGGCAATACATGCCATATTATCTTCATATAAGATCGTTGGAAGTAATGTATCAGAAACCAATCCACAAGTCTGTTATGTTAAATTATCAATCGTAACCAACCACATTCTCGGCTAGCTTCATGAATAGCGAGAATTTCCGCATGGTTAGATGATGTAGTTGTTAAAGTTTGTTTAACTGACCGCCACGAAATAGCGGTTCCACCATATGTAAACAAATAACATGTTTGCGATCGAGCATTATGTGGGTCAGACAATTATCCAACATCTGCATACCCAACTAAATTTGCTTCCGACTCATTCGAGTATAACAATCTCATATCAGTTGTTCCTTTAAGGTATAGAAAAATCCGTTTAACTCAATTCCAATGTCTACGAGTCGATAAAGAACTATATCTTGCCAATAAGTTTACAACGAACGTTGTATCAAGTCCCGTATGACTCGTAAGATACATTAGTGCTCCAATTGCACTAAGATATGGTGCTTCAGGACCAAGTAGTTCTTCAACATTTTTGCGTTGTCTGAACGGATCTTTATTCACGTGTAAAGATCTAACAATCATTGGAGTATCCAGTGGATAAGATTCATCCATGTAGAATCTTTCAATACATTTTTTGCATAAGATGTACAAATATTCCACTCTTCAAATATTCAATCTGCAGTCCAAGACAAAATTTTGTCCTTTCGAGATCTTTTATTTCAAACTCCCTTTTTAAACAATCAACAATTTTGGTCAACTCTTCAAGAGTTCTAATTATATTGATATCATCAACATAGACTGTTGTTATAATGACAAACTCATTCTTACATCTTTTCAGAAATATGCAGAGACAAGTTTGATCATTTCGATACTCTTTTTTCACTAAAAATTCACTTAGGCGATTATACCACATTCGCCCAGATTGCTTTAATCCATAAAGCGATTGATTCAACTTAACTGAGTACTCGTTTCGGGGCCCTGAATTTTTAGGCAACTGAAATCCCTCGAGAAGCTTCATATATATATCACTGTCAAGTGTTCCATATAAATAAGCAGTGGCAACATCTATAAGACGCATATCGAGACCTTCTCGTACTGTCAGACTTACTATATAACGAAAAGTAGTTGCATCCACCACATGAGAATACGTCTCCTCATAATCAATACCAGGTCGTTGCGAAAAACCTTGTGCAACAAGTCGTGCTTTGTATCTTACAATTTTGTTGTTTTCATTCCTCTTTCTAATGAAACCCATTTATGTCTAACCAGCTTTATATTTTCTCGTATACGGACTACAAGTCCGAAAACTTTTCATTTCTCAATTGATTTCAATTCTGCCTCGATTGCATCTTTCCATTTTGGCCAATCATTTCTTTGTTTGCATTCTTGTACAGACTTTGGTTCATGATCCCCATTCTCATTAATCTCATTCATTCTTGTACAGACTTCGTCTTGGTTCCATCTAATTCTATTCGGGCATAGTTTATCGAGACTCTTCATTATCGTTATTTTCTGAACGTTCAGGACCTGAGTTTCATTCTCATTATCTTTTATGCCCATCGACTCTTCTCTAGTCGATAAATCCTCGTTGGACCATTTTATTATTATTTGCTCATTTTCTTTTACGGGGATTTTTATCTTTGGAACCCGAGAGCCTACCACGCGTTAGCTGTGACTTAGGCTCGATACTATGTTCTGTATGAACATTTATTTTTGCAGGAGCATTAACAGTTGGTATATGTGACTTTGTCACACTTTAAAGTCAGTAAAACTTTCTGCCAGTTGATTAGCTAAACTCTGTAAATGAATTCTCTTTTGAACTTCTAGTTCACATTCTTTAGCTTGAGGATCATAATGATTTAGCAATAATTTATTCCAAGTAACATTTCTCTCCAGCTGTTTCTTTTCTCCCCCTAATGTCGGAAAATTCAATTCATCAAAATGACAGTCGTCAAATCTAGCCGTATATAAATCTCCAGTTTGAGGTTCCAAATACTTTATTATCGATGGAGATTCATATCCGACATATATTCTCAACCTACTTTGAGGTCCCATCTTTGTTCTTTGTGGTGGAGCAACTGGAACATATACGGCACATCCAAAAATTCTTAGATGGGAAATATCTGGTTCCTGACCATGAACCATTTGTAATGGGAAGACATCATTATAACTTGTTGTCATATGCAGATTAGTGTTGTTGCATGCAATATAACATGTCCCCAGCAAGATGAGGGAAGATTCGACTTCATCAATAATGGTCTTGCAATTAATTGCAAGCGTTTAATCAACGATTCTGCAAGACCCTTTTGCGTATGAAAATGTGGCACGGGATGCTCAACATCAATTCCGGTGGACATACAATAATCATTAAATGTCTTGGAAGTAAATTCAGCAGCATTATTAAGGCGTATTTTATTTATCGAATAATCTGGTAAATGTCCTCTTAATAGGATTAGTTGTGCAAGAATTCTCGCAAACGCCACGTTGCGTATTGATGACAAACATATATGAGACCATCTAGTCGATGCATCAATTAATACCATGAAATGCCTAAACGGTCCACATGATGGATGTATCGCAAATATCACCATGTATACGCTCCAAAACTGTTATGGATTCATTCTTTATTTTCGCTGGTGATGGCCGAATAATTAACTTCCCTTTAGAGCAAGCGAGACATGATAATTCATTACTTAGAAGAATCTTTTGGTTCTTCATTAAATGCAACGTGAATTCTCAATTATTTTCCGCATCATAATTGCACCGGGATGGCCCAACTGATCATGCCAAACATTAAATGTAATGTCATTAATAAACTTCTGGTTTACAGTAGCATACGATTCAATCGTTCTAAGATATGTGTAATACAACCCAGAGTCAAAGGCAGATAATGTTTCCACAATTCTTTTATTATTAGAAACCCCATTCGTAATGTGCAAATATTCAACATCTCTTTTTTCTGCAGTCTCAACATGATATCCGTTATGTCGAATTACTTAAAAGCTCAATAAATTTCTTTGAGACTTCGGAGAATATAAGGCATTTTCTATTATCAGCCGCGTTCCTCTGAGTAGTAAAACATTAGCTATTCCGGAGCTTTTAATTATATTTGTGCTACTTGATATAGTAATAACACTCGCTTATTTCATATCAAGACGGTAGAAGTATTTCTTACTTTTCATAATTGTATTGGTCGTTGCACAATCTGCAAGACATAATTCTCATTTGCATATGTTCGTTTCCATTAGAGAAATTCCTTTATAAACAAACACATAATAATCATTACTAAAAATAAACAAATATATCACAAAGAACATATAACTTAATAAAACATTCCAAACGATACATAACAAATCACACAATAATAAAGCATACAGTAGACCCAATAATAAAGCATACAATAATAATACATAGTAGATCACTTTTCTTCAGAAAAAGCTAGAAATCCGCAGTTTTGAATGCGTATTTCATCTTTTGTCCTAGAAGCAGAGGCCAATTCACTTTGAACAAAATTCGTTTCAAGTATATTTTCTTTGCCCTTATTTTTTTGATATAATTCAACCAAATATTTGGGCGTCGACAGTTATTTGACCAATGGCCCGAACCACTGCAACGATAGCATTGCTCATCGTTGTTATTTTGTTCAGTATGCCTCTTCTCATCATTATTTTCATAAGTTTTCCTCTAGGAAAAATTTTGATAACCGCCATGATTGTTATGATTACCACTACAGAAACCCTGATAACCACCACTGTAATTTCCTCGGCCACGTCTACAGCCTTGACCACGACCTTGACCACGTCCACGTCCACGATCGGGATATCCACCACTACCACGTCCACGATCATTGCTTCGACTATTATAATTATTACCTTTGACTGCATTCGCTTCAGGGATTGCAGTAGAACCAATCGGTCGGGATTCATGGTTTTTCATCAACAATTCATTGTTTTGTTCAGCCAACAATAAAGAAGATATTAACTCTTAATGCTTTTAGATGAATCTATGCATCTAGTGCCCAAGATAAATAGTTCTTTCATGAGATGTCAAGGGCAACAAACTCGAGGCTTTGCAAATTCGTCATACTATCATAAAATACAAAACACGTTTTAATACTCAAAGTATACAAAATATATATAATGTGAATAACATTACTATTTCAAATATAAATATCAATACAAGTTTATCGTAAAAAAATACTTTTAAGAAAAATTACAATAAATCTTCTTTCTCATCTTTCTTTGTAAAAATTCTTATAGAAAATGATATCCACATCCAAATTAGTGTCACCGTAATAATAATCATAAAGCATAGATCAAACATCGGACATAGCAACATCCTTCAAAATATAAAATATATTTCGATAATCATAATAATGAAAAATATTACAATTAATAACTATATTTTAGAAACAGCTGTAAAAATAGTATCCACCAACCGATAAGCATCACGGTGAATACAGTAAGAAGCGCAAGATCCATCTTTATATAAAATGAAATGATTCTATAATAAGAAAAATCATAATAGTCATAGGATGGATAAAATAGATTTATTTCTTCTTAATAACATAAATTTAATTTCTCCCAGTGGTAATAAAAAAATTGTTCATCCGTTCAGTCCAAAATTAATTCAAAAAATATATGATATATAATTCTAAGTAATATTATTTAAATCGCTCTTTTCAAAATCTGGACTCAAAATCGCTCTTTTAAAAAAAATTCACTGGCCATGGATTCGAAATCTGGACTTCACATCACTTGTAGTGACGATATTCCGCGAAACCACTCGAGCTAAGGCGTTTAGTTGTATATATATGTTATATTTATATAATTTTAAATTGTTCGTAACATAAGTGTACTAGTATTATAAATAAACTTATCGTACACAAAATAAAATTACCATACCTCGATTATACTTGTATAAGATCTTAGACGGAGGTTGATTGTTGCCGGAGAGCGCTCGTGCTGATAACGTGTTATAAATTACTATACTTGGTATAAGAACATAAATTTAAAAACTGAAATGTATAGAGAGAGTATTGTTGATGTTTTCGATATGATTCAACAAATACATCGGTTTATTTATAGATGAAAATTTTCTACTATTTCAACTAAAATTTACAACAATAAATACATCTTATCTCATCTCATCAACAATCAACTAATTTTTACAATATTTAATAAACCTAATTTTATCAACGTTAAAAACATCAACATCTTTATATTTCATAATAATACTAATAATGATATCTCACGTTTTCTTTTTTTCTTGAAGCCTCACTTCTCTGAGATTATTAGTACTAATATATGATTTGGGTTGAATGGTCAACTAATCGCTGCTGTCCAATTAAAAGACAATTATACCCCGAGGCCTCCTCTGTTGACCTACGGTCAACCTTCTGCAAACGCGATTGACCACCATATACATTCAAACGTTTTTCCAATTTTTCTAATAAATATCATCCTTATAACGTTACAACTCTAAACTTCCAGAAGCATGACTCGCACTCGTGCGAGAGCATCTCTCCGAAACTATAATTTAGGAACAAACGAACGGTAGATATATACGCAAGCTTTGGTAGAACCGTAGAAGATTTTCTTCTCCACTTTTCCGTACATTTTTCCTTGCGATCATAACTAACTACGCCATAAGGCTTCCATTCCAAGCAAGGACTTTTCCGCCGTAACCTCACGACATCCGTGCAACAATTGAAGTATTAAAATCTTTTCAAGCCACTAAGATTTTGCAATCTCCTTGATTCTAGTATAGTAATTAGATTTAATCCCGATAACTTATAATTACCACGATCTTCAACCCTCTCTTGTTGGATCCGACCGGATTCATTCCCATTATTATTTTGGCCTACCGAAACAATTAATTAAAATTATTTGATACTTAATAATTTATTAATAAAAGCATGGTTATTAAGCTTTGATGGATGGACTAATAACCCTTACATTTATTGGGCTTGTCCCCTCTCTTGCCCTACATATTTAATAACGGTTCTCTGGTGATTCTGCCGCTATTATGTTAAGCCTATTGACACACCTCTCACAAAACAAATACGTACGATAAGAAACGTTCATTACGATCAAACGGTACGTCGAATCACTCTAACAAGAGAACCCTAAAGAAGTGTACGGGTCCCCATCAACCTCCGTAGGGCGAAAGAGGCGAAGATCGTATCCCGAAGGCCGTCAACGATGTCTGCGATCAACACATGTAATTACATTAGTACATGCTCGTTTCGATACATGTATACGAAAAGATCTGCATCTCAGTGGTGATCTCACTTGTAAAATCGAGATCACATACGTTACGAGCACCATATGCTTCCGGTGGGAACGGTTGTAATCTCGCACGAATACGAGATTACCTAACGACACCGTGCTGAAGGATCTAACAGCTATGGTAGTAACTAACTTATGAAATCGAGATTATGTAATTACTACCGTGCCCGAGATCCAATAAATCTAACATTTGGTATTAGAGCTACGTTGATTCGATACATGGATCGAATGACTTTTGTAATTACCTTTACAAATCGACGAGACACATCACGATCCCGCGAAATTCGTCCATTACCAACGATCGTATATCTCTCTTACGGCTACCTCGCTTGAATCATCCCACAATCTTCCAGGTGATGTTCTATCTAAAACCTTAAACATCATAATCATACCTTGTGAGCAAAATCTGAGATGTCTCTGCAGTTTTCATCGATCGTCTCCTCACGAACATCGAGCGGTTTTGATGATATGTAGCTTATGATCATGATAACACATACGTGTATGATGAACATCATCTCAACAACATGAATTTCTACGAACCTTCATAAGTGCAAAAGATCTTGGTCTCATGGCTCACATCGAGGGTGCGAAATTTATAAGATGACCGAAAAAGCCTATTATCATGATCGGTTACATGAATCATGTAAATTCACGATGATCGTGAACATAAAAAAAAGGCTTTCTTCATCATCAATTCTCGTGGCATCATCACCACAGATGGTCATGGAATGAGCACTCCTCTTGCCGACAGAAGCTTCAATAATGATGTGGGGTTTTGATCCGTAATGGAATATATCACCACGGTGCCTTAAAAACGATTGATTCTTTCAATCTATAATGCATATAATAATATTATGCATTAAATAACTATGCTTGCATATATTATAATATATTATATGCCAAATTATTAAATTAGGTCACTAACTACACATGTTTTCGTTTTTGGGTCTCCAAGTTTCATAATTGCATTTTTAGGTCAGTAAGTAACGTATCTGATTTCTTTTGGGTCACTTGTGAATTTTTCGGTAAAAATCGCCGGAAATCTGACGTGTCCGATGACATGTCAATAGCCACGTCATTGTCCACGTCGGATTTCCGGCGATTTTTGCCGGAAAATTCACAAGTGACCAAAAAAAATCAGATACGTTACTTAGTGACCTATATTTGCAATTATGAAACTTAGTGACCCAAAAAACACGAGAGGTATAGTTAGTGATCTAATTTAATAATTTGGCCTGTATTATAACATTGCCTATAACATGCATCGAGACAAGTTTGCTTCTTGTCATAAGTATAGCATACATACATATTATAATACTAGATGGGAGTGGCCGCACGTTGTGCGGCCATGATGAGATTGTCACCCGGACAAGAAATTGCACAAATATTTTAACACAATTTTATAGCTGAATGTCTAAAGGGACTATTGCAAGTCATAGATGTTGAAATTTCATTCAATCAGTTGAATAACTTTAGTCTCTATATTTTATTTGAAGCAAGGAAAGCCCAATATTTCAGTGACAGCATATAGGAAACAATTTATGCAAGACCATTCAGCGTTCAATGATTAATAAAGCCACCCAAATGAAATATACTTCAGTAATGTCTTCAATAATAAAGCTACATGTTTTTTATTTGCGCATAAGCCAAGGGAGTCGGTCTTTTCTGGCCCAGGTTACAACTGCAGAAGATCCTAATCATGCTACAAAGTTTTAAAAAAGGAACCATGCTACTGATCCAATAACAAGAACCCATTTTCATAGTTTAGTCAGCATATAGGTCCTTTTTTTTTTAGAAAAGATTCTTTTATTCGAGATCGATAGATAACAAGTTTGCCATTTCTTGTGTAGGCGGGGAACAAGCCTCCCCGTTATACCCAAGATGTTTGGCTAAGTAATGAGCAATACTATTGCAATGCCTTGGTGCATGACCAAACATAATAGAAAGAAGCGATTTTCAAGTTCCAAGCAGTCAATGAGAATGCTCCCTATCATAGATGATTCTGAAGATTTCTTGCGAAGCATTTGGACAACACTCGCATAATCACTCTCGATATAAATATGGCCCCATCCTTTTCTATGCGCAAATAGCAAAGCCTCCCGTATGGCCACGGATTCAGTGGCCTATGGAGTGTACGAGCCCGTCATTTCCTTCATGATCCATGCAACACAAGCCCCGTATGGAATGATTCCAATGGAAGACGTACCCCGTCTCTCATGAATAGCGCCATCTACATTCAATTTCAAAATGCCTGCACCCGGAGGAGACCATTTGGCTCGTTCCGGAAATATTTAACGAGTGGGAACATGACAAAGACATGTTTTATATCTTCGGGAGCTCCATCGCAATGGCTACAATTAGAATGTTCGAGGCATCTTCGTTCGAAAAGATTTGCAGCCGTCAGTAGAATATCACGGCACAATCTCCATGCAAATAGGCGAACTCGTGGGGATTCTGCTTGCATTCCAAATCAGCTTCCACGAGCCGGCGTCGAGGATGAGTCGGAGTATTGCCACCTATCGTCTTCGATCACGTGATAAGCATTCTTCACCGAGTAGATTAAGTCCCGAGCATAGTGCCAGACGAGACGGTCAGGGTAATTACCAAGGCTAGCGGGAACAACAAGGATTGTATCAGCATCGATTGGGAGGAAAATTGAGTGTATGAGTTGCGCGTTTCACTGACCGGTACCAACGGTGCGAAGACTATCAACAGTTTTGACACCCTCCAGTCTTTGCGGGACAATAATTGGTCTGAAAGATTTTTCTCGGGGTATCCACGGCTCTGTCCAGATGTTTTTATCACCTCGTCCAATCTGCCACCGTAAGCCTCGCTTTACAATATCACAAGCTGCAAGAATGCTTTGCCATGTCGTTGATGCTGAAAACAAATCGTTATTACGAAAATAACGGGCTTTAAAGATACGCTGCAAAAATATTCTCCACGATTGTTTAGCAAGCATGTCAAGATTAAATGATCTCAGATCTCGGAAACCCATTCCACCATCTCTTTTTGACCTGCATAAACGCTGCCAAGCCATCCAATGAAGAAGACCTTTGCCCATTGAGCTTTTTTCCACCAAAACCTAACTACTGCTCGTTCAATGTCATGTATGACTGAGAGGGGCAGCAAGAAGCAACTCATGACATATGAAGGGATTACCTGAACGACCGCCTTAGTGAGGATTTCACGACCGGCCTGGGACAGAAGTTTCTCTGACCACCCACTGATGCGTCTCCAAACACGATCCTTTATACATGCAAAAACCTCACGTTTATTCTTTCCAATGGTAACCGCAAGTCCGAGATAAAGATCACGATTATGGGATTCTGAGATACCCAAACCGCGACAGAAGAGATCTCTAGTGCCATTCGAAAAAACTACCGATGACTTACCAAGATTAATTTTCTGCCCCGATGCCCTTTCGTAAGTATCCAATACATCCTTTATACTCTACGGGGCTTGTCTCTCAACCAGGAAATAACTGTATCATCTGCAAATAAAAGGTGTTATATATACGGTGCTCCACGTCTAATGGAAACGCCCTTGACATCTCTCACTTGTTCCGACTGGTATAGCAAGCTAGTAAAAGCCTCTGCGCAAAAAAGAAAAAGGTACGGAGAAAGGGGATCTCCTTGCCGAAGTCCTCGCGACGGTGTTAGGTTACGAAAACAAGAACGATTTAGTATGAAGGAATATGAAACTGAGGAAACACAAGTCATGATCAACTGAATAAAGTTCAAATGAAAACATAATTTACCCAATACCGCTCTCAAGAAAGTCCACTCGACCCGGTCATATGCTTTACTCATATCCAACTTAATCGATGCGTGATGTCTTCCACCTGCTCGTCTCTGCTCTAACGCATGGTTAACCTCAAAAAGCTATAAGTACATAAGGAATAAAAGCGGACTGGGTAGGAGATATAAGTGTGTCGATAAATGGTTTGAGTCTGTTACTGATGCATTTCGATGCACTACGATAAACAACATTACAGAGACTAATTGGACGAAAATGAGTCAAGTTATCAGGATTTTTACGTTTGGATTTCATGTAATTCAGGGAGCGACATACCAGAATTGAGAAACTGAAGAATACAATGCATAGTTTCGGTACCTGCAATATCTCAATATTTCTGAAAGAAGTAAGGCGGGAAACCGTAGGGACCGGGGGATTTGAAGGGAGCCATAGAGTCAAGTGCGGCTTTGATCTCATCCGCCGTGTAAGGACGAAGGAGAGAAGCGTTCATCGCTGAGCTAACGCTTCCACGATTTGTAAGGCCGTAGGCTCCAGTGATGAGAATAAGTGACCAAAATAATTTGAGACTACACCCTCCATGGCCAGCTGGTCCGAACACCAACGACCCAAGTGGGAGAAAGTGGGTTTAAACATAACATATATTCATTGCTAAACGTCTAACATCCTCTAAAATAAGCTGCAATTGTTATGCACAGAAAGTTACAGCAGAAATGCTGGCTATGCAAAAAAAAAAAACCCAATTACAGTAACTTGTCTTTGCTTTGTATGCTTAGCTACTGTATCGACAACGGTTCCCGATGATTCTACCTTTCTTTTACCAGTGACAGAAGGGCGAAATTCTTTACCTGATACCCTTCGCCTCAGTTATTACAAGTTCGAGGTTGTCTTCTTTAGAGCTAACTGATGATGATGTCGATGAATCACGAAAATAAAGGAATTATTACATAGCGAGTGACTGTCCGCCGTTTTTTAATATAGTTGTAAGTGAGAACGTATTTTTATACGTTTATTTCTATCGTATTTAAGTCGTAGCTTGGTGTATTTAAGTTATCACGTACTTATATTCATAATTTTACATATTTTAATATTAAAGGAATATAAAATGACAATCGGGACTAATCAAGAGAAAATGGGGCAAAAATGATCAAGTTCAGACCCATCACGACTTAGTCAAGTGTGCTACACGACCATGCGCTACACTGGTACCAAGCAAACCGAGCTCTAAAATTATTACAGGGCTTCATGAGGCATCCACACGGTCGTGTTTCATCACCCAAAAAGATAAGTAAGCCTCAGCAATTTAACACAGCTTCATCCGATCGAATACACGGCCATGTCCACAACCAACACGGCTACATATCCATCTACCACGGCCGTGGCATCATCATTAGTACCAAGGTTAGCCTCGACAATTAAACACGGCCTTGAGCGACACTATACACGGCCATGTCGAGGTCATCACTGAAAGAGGTTAGCCTTCGCATCCTTACATGGTTTATAGCATGCATCTGTACGGTCCTGTGTGTATTCAATATCTGCAAACGAGGGGCCTCGGCATTGTTACACGGCCGTGTCTGTCAGTTGCAGAAGCCGTGTTGGATACTAGTTTCTATATAAGCCGCACTTCTCAACCCAGATCTGAATCTAGATCGACATAACTCACTTCCAAAGATAAAATTCACCTAAAGCGTGAAAGGTACGTTCGGCTTACGACGTTAAAGAAACGCTTTTTGGGAGGCACCACCGGTATTTGCATTCACGTTTACTTTATTTGCATTCACGTTTACTTTATTTGCATTCACGTTTATTTATCGCTATCGAGAAAAATATATATATATATAGTAATATATATTTATATATAGATAATAATAATAATAAATAATAAAATAAAAAAAATAAAATAATAATAATATAAATATATTTATATATATATAAAATAAAAAATAATTAAAAAAAATTAAATAATAATAATAATAATAATAATAATAATAATAATAATAATAATAATAATAATAATAATAATAATAATAATAATAATAATAATAATAATAATAATAATAAAAAGGGAGTTGAATGATAGAAATGCAAAAATGAGCACGACATAACTATTACATCGATGGACATCGTGTTACAACCCGATACATAAAAGCTTGAAGCTAAACGTTCCTTGCTTTAATAAGCACGATTACATAGTGATTATTTGCTAGCACAATGCGTAACGACCCACGCCACTAAAGCGGCGATTGCAGCCCCGAGCAATCCCAAAAGGAAAACAACTCAAGCTTTAGCCTTTCTAAACTTTTCGTCCTGAAAGTTTGTTGGGGATGTTCTCACGTTCCGCATCTTCTCCAAAATTATACATTGTAAAACTTAAATGATATAGTCGGCGAAGATTTATGTTGTGGTGCAATAAAGCCTGCATCGAGCACCACCTATTTATAGACATGAGTGCAATGATACGATAAGGCATCATTAATTTCGCAATCCGATTTTTTTCTTCAAGACGCCGTCTTTTGATTTGAGGAATACGACGCCATTATGAACAAAATTCGGATTTGACTTTTTCATTACGAGGTCATATCCTCTAATCACTATGAAAGATTTTGATGTTCCCCGCGTTATGTCACACCATATGAACAATAGTTCCGCTCAAGTTTATGTCAGTACCATATTTACGTGCCCAATTGTGGACCTACGTCAAAGTTGGCTTAACGTTGTACCATCGATAGAGCACGATACAGTTAAACTTAAGCACAACCTCTATCTTATATGAAACGACCGTGTACAAGCCAAACTCTTTTGCAAATGCATAGTTAGGCAAAAGCATGGCTAGGAGCCAAACAACCACGGCCGTGTATCAACCACATAGGACATCGACAATTGTACACGATCATGTTAGCTCCTAACACGACCGTGTTAGGATTTACTTGAGAATTTCAAAGCCACGGGGATGTAACACATCGCCATAATTTTCCAATACGGCCGTCTTCAAACGCTCACACGACTTAATGTCATGTAACATGGCCGTGTAGATTAGCGCACAAAATGATTTGAGCCTCGGCGATGTCGCACGACTTTTACGAAGAACGCCACAGCCGTGTTACGTCCATATGAGAATGGCTCACACTTCGGCAAGTTTACACAGTCTTGTGATCTTCTAACTCTGCCGATTCGAAGAGAAAAAAATAAGAATAAAAAAAATATAAAAAAAATTATTATTAGCCGCGAGTTTGGAGCACGGCCTTTGTAGTCGTCTACACGGCCGTGCGTGATGCGAATATAACATAAAAAAAATTGGCTCGATCGAACATCAAGCACACAACCGCGCGCACACACACGAGGACAACACACACACACACACACACCTCTAAATACCTTCACCTGAGCTCCGGCGACAACCCCAAGAGCAGACATGCACTATCTTACCTCTTGCTCGACCTAAATCTAAGTGGAAAAGAACCCTAAATTTTCAAAATTTAAGATTTCGTCAAATTTGCCTAAGTAATGTCTTAATTAATGATTATTGGGCTAATGCTACGTTGTAAACACCTAGGGCTAACTTATTTCATCAATTTTGTTGGTTTGATTTTGTCTCTTCCCATACGCATTGAAGGTGTTCGATGAAATGTCTTACCCAAATTTTAATGTTGATGCTCAATTCACGAATTTCTTATTTCATGAAAGATGCTTATTTTCGGCTCGGAATTGCCTAATTCCACATGAACGCTTGATATGCTCATATAATTTTGATTTTTTTTTGGAATTGGACATTCTCGTTCAATGTTTACGAAAGTTTGGTCGAGTCGACCTGGTTGGTCTTTTAATTATTTCTCGAGACTCGTTTTGTATTTTGAAGGTACAATGTCTCGTAGAAACCCCTCTCGTGCTAGCTCATCTCGTAACCCAAACGCTAGTCCACCGCCACGCAATCGGCGATAAGCGGATACCGAAACGACTGAAGATTTGCTAACAGCCATGACCAATTTTGGTTGGTGATCCCCGAGAACAACGTTACGAGAAGCAGAAGGGCATGACATTCATGCGCACCAATCAACTTCACCGATAGATGCTCGAGCACCTCTATATCGTCCAACAAGTCGATAACTACCTCTCAAACATTAGTTGGGACGTTCTCTTCAGCATCGACGAAGAGGCTTACGAGGAACTCGTTCCTTGCCACCTTCTCCTTTGACGAACACGCCCATAGGGTTAAATTTCATGCGTTCAATAGGGAGAGGGTAACGAACGTCGATTCTCTTTGTCAGGCCCTGGATGTGAAGTTCAAAGAATCCAGAATGCCAATGACCCCAATCCCCGAGATCACTACAAATATGTTATCGACAAGAAAGCCGAGAGGAATGCGCGTTGGCACGATGATACGCCCATAGGGACCAAACCAAGTTGTGCTCGAGTATAAGAGTACGCAATCGAAGTCCTCCTCGTTGCAAGCACCGAGACTAAGGTACATTCATTGACTCTTCTCTACCACCCCACGAGGAGAGTCCAACGACGTCGTCACCCTTCGCTCATGAACCCTAAATTTGGGGATTTCGTGCATGGGCAGTTTCGTTGGACCAGATTGACTATATTTGTTTAGGATTAAGGTACATCGTGTTACCCCGTATGCTTTAGTTGCGCTTTTTCTATGTGGCTATGTGTTTAATTGTTGTAATTTGTGTTTTTTCTTTTATTAACTTAGATACTCGTTCAAAATTTTCTCATTAGGAGCAAATTTTGAATGGTCCCCGTTTGTGGACCATTTTTAGACGTTCACTATCGCTTTAGGTTGTAAATATGTGTTTTTTAGCGTTGATATTGATGAAAAGTTTGGTTTTATTTTCCTAATGTTCTCTAAGTAGACATATGAATTAATATCTATTCATTCATATTTTTTGTCTACTTGGAGAATTGTGGGGAAATACTGCCGATTTTTTCAGCAATGTCAAGGTTCATACACACATTTGCAAGGGATAGTGGATGTTTAAAATGTGTTAGGCTGGAGCGATAACCACCCTCAAAGCCTTCCAACTGGTTATGTGAACTAAGTTTGCTTCGGGATTATTTGTTTAAATTTACTTGTTTTAGCTTAGGTGATTACAATGGATCGGAGTTGGATGCGTAGTGTCCGAACAATGGCCGAGTATTTGACTGTCGTTGATGAATTTATGGAAATTGCGCAATAGGAAAAAAAGAGGCAATATAAGATTGTTTGTCCATGTCGTAATTGTAATAATCTTAGGCGGTGGAATAGTGACATAGTTCGGGAACATTTGATCATCACCGGTATCTGGATATGCTA
This sequence comes from Linderniella brevidens, assembly GCA_004919715.1. Taxonomy (NCBI): domain Eukaryota; kingdom Viridiplantae; phylum Streptophyta; class Magnoliopsida; order Lamiales; family Linderniaceae; genus Linderniella; species Linderniella brevidens. Next base: position 4,931,459 of record SWDC01000145.1, read on the forward strand.
TTTGGATATGGCACGGTGAGGTGGTCGTTACTGAAGCTAGTAAGGGGGGAGGGGGGGGGAAGGAACTACGCAAATGATGATAATGTTGACAGTTCATCTTACGAGAACGATCATACTGAGGACATGTTCCGTGATGTTCAAGGGGATTTTGAAAAATGACCTCCTATATTGATAGTCTAGTTAGGGACAACAATATTCCGTTGTACAACGGGTGCTCAAAATACACAAAGTTATCTGCCATGTTCAAGTTGTTGAATGTTAAAGCTAAATGCGGGATTTCAGATAGGTGTTTCTCGACGTTTTTAGAAACATTCGGGAGTATCCTTCCTGATGGAAATGAGCTTCCGACGTCGACTTACGAGGAAAAGAGGTTAACGTGCCGTTGAATTTAGAATACAAAAGAATACATGCGTGGCCCAACGATTGCATACTTTATCTGACGTGTGACACTTTGCGTTATAAGCAAAACGACGAAGTCAGCGGTAGTCCTGTTAAAGTTCTATGGTACCTACCACTAGTTCGTAGATTAAAGTGCATGTTCTCCAACCATGAGGACGCTAAATTGTTTAGATGTCACGGTGAAGAGAGAAAAAATGGATGGAAAATTGAGACATCCGACATATGCACCTCAATGGAGTAACATTGATGCGTTTTATCTTGATTTTGGAATCAAGGCACGAAATCTTAGACTAGGCCTTTGCACCAATGGGATAAACCCACGCGGCGATATGAGCAATTGTCACAATACTTGGCCGATATTGCTCTGTATATACAATCTCCCTCATGGCTTTGTATGAAAAGAAAATACATAATGTTGTCGCTATTAATATCCGGTGCAAAACAATCTGGTAACGACATTGATGTCTACTTAGCTCCTTGATTGATGATCTAAAAAACCTATGGTACAACGACGTTGAAATGTACGACGCATACATTATTTCAAGATTTACGCTACACACCATGATATTTTGTATCATCAATGATTTTATCGCATATGGGAATTTGTGTGGCGACCCTACTTCCTAATTAAGTTAATTGGCGGATTTCCCCGCAACAGAACACGCGGAAGACCCGATAAAATTTTCTTTTTTTTTTTTTTTTAAATAACCTACATAGTATTATATCGGGTTTACAAAAATATCTACTATTAATACTTTGGGCCGAAGCCCCAAAATTTCAAACCCAATATCAAACACTATGCCACTCCACAGGTCGCGTCCCATGTACTGCGCCACCCTCAAAAGTCCGTGGAGTCACCGCCGCCAGCTCGCCATGAATCTCAACCCTGACACTAGTCGGTGTCGGGTTCATTCTTACCTACAAACAAAAATAGGATAGAACCCTGAGCTATTGCCCAGTAGGTGATTACATAACATGCAATACGTGCGTGCACTCCACCCAATCCCGGTTCCTCACAATATAATATAATGCACACTCGACAAATCTCATCTATCAATTCTCAATTCTCAACAGGGCCCTAGGTCAGACTCGGCACCCACGCGCGCAATGGCAAAGTACACCATCAACCATGCGGTAGCCCACACCGGCCGCGCCGGGTCGCTCCTTCCGCACACAATCTCAACCCGACGGCTTTTTCCCCGAATGTTATACCACAAGTTCGGGTAGACAGGAATCTCACATCTGTATGCCGTCCCTGAGCCAAATAATATCCGGTGGTTTACACCTCGGGTGGCTCAATCCCGAGTAGATGGGTGTCGCAAACCCCCTCTCCCACCAAGTGCATAATCGAGTCTGAACCTGACTGCCAAAATCGGCAACTCTACCCTTCTCACATTGATAATATCATCGATCACATCATCTCTCACCCTATCGTGAATATGCACATGGCATGATTATGTAAAACATCAAATCACATATAGCACATATTATTTCCTTCAAATAATATCCCCAAAATACTCTCGTATCTTAAAATAAGGGTTGACCCGAAAGTTCTAGTCAAAGTATGAATATACTTTGATTTAAAGATAAATGAACTTAAAATAATTTTATTCAAAGATGTGGGCTATTACCCGAATTTAACCTTTTAAATTCGGCGAAATTTAAATATTTCGCTTAGATATCGAAAGTCTACCCGAATTTGAAATATTAAATTCGGCGAAATAAAATGCCCGAATTTAACCTTTTAAATTCGGCGAAAATTTTAAATATTTCGCTTAGATATCGAAATTCTGCCCGAATTTGAAATATTAAATTCGGCGAAATATAATGCCCGAATTTAACCTTTTAAATTCGGCGAAATTTAAATCTTGGCCCGCGGCCCTCTTTACTCACTCACCACCTCATTAATCTTTTCGGCCCGCGAGCTCCTTTTTCAGCCCGCGAAATTTCTTTCCTCTCTCACGCTTCACGAACCTTTTTGGCCCGCGAATCCGTTCCAGATGTCACATAAACATGTAATAACTTTACAGAACTCATATTGAGTTCGAACTTCACATAATTCATCAAAAACGTCAAATAACATATCAAAATACCCGAAATTCATAAATTCGGATGACCTTTCATCCAAATTCGTTTAACTATAAAAATCAACATAAGAAATGTTTGTAGGGGTTAAAAACCACCTACCTCACTTCCAAGTTAACCGAAATTGCTTAGTTCTTCTCTGCTTTTCTTCGTTTGTTTTCTCCTCTTTCTCTTTCTCTTTTTCTTTTCCTTCTTACTAAGTAACGATTCTTATTATCCAAGCTTAATTTTGATTGGTTGCTTAAAGTGGTGAAATCCTTGACCCAAAGCAGGTGGGTAACTCAAACGTATTTTACCTTTTGTCTTAGGCAACCTTCATGTTTATCTTATATCATTTGGACTAAAAATTATTTATTTGGGCCTTAACAACAAATTTGATTTATTTGAGTTCTCGGCCCAACTATTATTTTCCAGCTAAATTCTGAAAAATCCGTTTTGTCCGAAATTTAACTTCATTAATTTCGAACATTACAAAAATAATCCCGTATTTATTTTACGGGTATTACATCCTCCCCCCCTTAAAAGAAATTTCGTCCCCGAAATTTAAGTTGTCTAAAACAACTCAGGGTATTTCTCTCTCATTTCGTCTTCTCGCTCCCAAGTGGCTTCTTCCAATATCTGGTTTCGCCATAAGACCTTCACGAGGGGAATATTCTTATTTCGTAATTGCTTCACCTCATACATTAGAATCTCTACCGGCTTTTCTTCGTAACTCAAGTCCGGCTTCAATTGTTGGTGAAGTCTTTTGTCTCTTAGCACATGATACGGGTCCAACACATACTTTCGCAGTGTAGACACGTGGAATACGTCATGGACTTGTGCTAACGACGTCGGTAATTCTAGCTGATATGCTACTTCACCGACTCTTTTCAAAATTTTGAAAGGTCCTATATATCTTGGACTCAACTTTCCTTTTTGTCCGAACCGTTTGACACCCTTCATAGGTGATACTTTCAAAAATACTTTATCACCTTCTTCAAATTCTAACGACCTTCGCCTCTTGTCTGCATAACTCTTCTGGCGACTTTGGGCCGTTTGCATTTTCTCCCGAATTTTCTTAACAACTTCAGTCATTTCGCTACCATCTCGGGACCTAATAGCGCCTTCTCGCCGATTTCATCCCAATGAACTGGGGATCGACATTTACGTCCGTATAAGGCTTCGTAAGGCGCCATTCCGATCGTTGCTTGATAGCTGTTGTTATATGAAAATTCTATTAACGGGAGATATTTACTCCAACTCCCTTGAAAATCCAAGACACATGCTCTCAACATGTCTTCGAGTGTCTGGATCGTCCTTTCCGATTGTCCGTCAGTCTGGGGATGATAAGCTGAACTAAATGATAATTTAGTTCCCAGAGCTTTCTGTAAGCTTTTCCAGAACTGGGACAGAAATCTTGAATCTCGATCTGATACGATCGATATCGGAATTCCATGGGTCTCACTATCTCTTGAATGTAGAGTTCAGCGAACTTCTCCATGGGATAGGTCTGGTGAATAGGCAAGAAATGGGCGGACTTAGTCAGTCTGTCAACAATCACCCAAATTGCATCATAACCTTTCACCGTTCTTGGCAACCCGACGACAAAATCCATTGTTATATGGTCCCACTTCCACTCGGGAATCGTCAAAGGTTGTAACATTCCTGCCGGTCTTTGATGTTCTGCTTTGATCTGCTGACAAGTCAGGCATCTATGTACAAATGCAGCAACATCCTTTTTCATTCCCGGCCACCAATAATTTAGTCGCAAATCACGATACATTTTCGTTGCACCGGGATGCACCGAATATATTGTCGTATGTGCCTCCGTCATTAAAGTTCGACGAATCTCTTCATCTTCTGGCACATATAAGCGACTTTTAAATCGTAAACTCCCGTCTTCTCGGAATTCAAATTCCGATGAGACTTCTTTATCTTGTTCTCTTTGTTTCTTCAAGTACAACTCATCTTTCTTTTGTACTTCAATGATTCGGTCTAATAGTGTTGGCTTAAGTGTCAACACTGCCAACTTTTCTTCAATCTCTCCGAAATTGATTACTTCAACTCCGAATTGGCGTAATTCAGTGTTTACAGTTTTGCGGCTCAATGCATCTGCGACTACGTTCGCTTTTCCTGGATGATAATTTATCACACAGTCGTAGTCTTTGACTAACTCGAGCCATCTTCTTTGCCTCATATTTAACTCCTTCTGGGTGAAGAAGTACTTCAAACTCTTGTGATCCGTGAAGATCTCGCATCTTTCTCCGTAAAGATAGTGTCGCCATGTTTTAAGAGCAAACACTACGGCTGCGAGTTCGAGATCATGAGTGGGGTAATTTTTCTCATATGGCTTTAATTGTCGGGAGGCATAAGCGATCACCTTCCCGTTTTGCATTAAAACACACCCCAACCCATATTTAGAGGCATCACTATAAACAGAAAAATTTCCAGTACCCGAAGGTATTGCTAACACTGGAGCAGTTGTTAGCCTTTTCTTTAATTCCTGGAAACTTTGCTCACATTCATCCGTCCATTTGAACGGAACATTTTTCTTTGTCAAATTGGTGAGCGTCGAGGCGATGCTGGAAAAGTCCTTAATGAACTTTCGATAATACCCAGCTAGCCCGAGAAAACTTCTTATCTCCGTGGGAGTGGTTGGTCTTGGCCAATTTTCTATAGCTTCTATCTTGCTGGGATCTACTGAAATTCCGCTTCCCGAAATAACATGCCCCAGAAAGATTACTCGATCCAACCAAAATTCGCACTTTTTAAATTTGGCGAATAATTGTTTCTCCCGAAGAATTTCTAGGACCGCTCTCAAATGTTCCTCATGTTCTTCTTTTGTCTTGGAATAAATGAGAATATCGTCGATAAAGACGATAACACATTGGTCCAGCAATTTTTTGAATACTCGGTTCATCAAATCCATGAAGGCTGCCGGAGCATTCGTCAATCCGAAAGGCATGACCAAAAATTCATAGTGGCCGTACCTCGTACTGAATGCGGTTTTTGGAATGTCCGCTTCCCGGATCTTCAGCTGATGATAACCGGAGCGCAGGTCGATCTTAGAAAATACTGTTGCTCCTTGTAGTTGATCGAATAAATCGTCAATCCTTGGCAATGGGTATTTATTCTTAATCGTGATCTTGTTGAGTTCACGATAATCGATACACATTCTCATCGACCCGTCCTTTTTCTTCACAAATAAAACCGGGGCTCCCCATTGTGAGAAACTGGGTTGAATAAAACCCTTCTGCAACAAATCTTCCAATTGCTCCTTCAATTCTCGTAATTCGTTCGGTGCTAACCGATACGGGGATTTAGAGATCGGGGCAGCTCCAAGTACAAGATCGATTGCAAATTTAATCTCCCGATCTGGGGGTAATCCCGGAAGATCCTCGGGAAATACATCGGAATATTCGTTCACTATCGGAACCTCCTCAAGTTTAAGCTGGGAAGATTCCTCAGCATTCACCGCAAAAACTAGGAACGATTCGCAACCCGTATTTACGAGTCGCTGAGCTTTTAAAGCAGAAATCCGAGGGATTGAGTTTCTATTCTTTCTTCCCGAAAATTCAAACTCCTCTCCCTCTGGCGATCGAAACCTAACTACCCTTTTTGAACAATCAATAATGGCTCCGTATTTCGAAAGCCAATCCATCCCGAATATAATATCGTAATCATTCATCGGGATTACTATTAGGTTCACATCTAACTCTCTACCCTCAATTCTTACGGGACATTTCTCAACCACCAAATTTGATCGAGTTGGATCCCCATGTGGTAAAGATACCACGAAATCACATAATGAACGGGAGGGATAGATTCCTGCCCTGGCCACAAAGTTAGCCGATACAAACGAATGTGTGGCTCCCGAGTCAATCAAGATCGAAGAGGGCACGTGAAATATACTCAACGTACCCGTAACTACATTCGGGTTTGCCTCCGCCTCCTCATTAGTCAGAGTAAAAACTCTTGCAGGCACAGGTGGAGGTCGAATGAGGTTACGCGGTTGAGTCTGCACTGGAGGCTGACCTCTTGGGCTTCCCTTACTACTCCTTCCGTTTGTTCTGCGATCAACGCTCGCTCCGTCGCCTGACGGAACTCTAATTGGCGTACTCCCGCCACACTTAAATCTCGATAAAATTCGGGCTTCAGCCCTCGAAGAAATCTCGTCACCTTTAGAGTATTGGTTGCCACGAGATGAGGTGCAAAACGAGATAATTCTTCAAATTTGCGGATGTATTCCGCAACTGGCATTCGCCCTTGTTTCAGGTTCATGAATTCATACATTCGCTGCTCCTGATCGTGAGCAGTGAAGTACTTATCATAAAACAGTTCCCTGAAGCGTTCCCATGTCATCGTCGCCGGATCTTCTAACACCTTTATGGTGTTCCACCAAAAACGCGCGCTTCCCCGAAATAGGGAAACGGCACACAACACCTTCTCATTGTTCGGCACACGACTGTATATAAATAAGTCTTCTATTGTGTCGATCCAGTCCTCAGCTGCCGCAGGATTAGTAGCTTCGGCGAAAACTGGTGGATTTAACTTACGAAATCGCTCCCCTATGATCTCTACGCGATCAGGCTGTGGGGATGGACGGTGCTCAGATGAGCTCTGGTGATTTATCAAATCATGAATTTGGTCTGACTGTCTTTGGATAAGTTCAGTCAGCCTATTTATCGTGTCATGCTCACGAGTCGGGGGTGGGGATTCAGATTCGCCCCTCCGACTGGACTCTCCAACGAACACGTTCCTCGGTCTTCCTCTTGGCATTTTCCAAATACTAGATAATTCATGTAACAAATATACATGAGATCACATAATCATATCAAAGTATTACACTTAACTTACATGCGAGGCTGGTTCTCCCGGCTTTTGAGTGGCAGTACATGGACAGTCTTCAGAATCTAAAGCCTAAGCTCTGATACCACCTGTGGCGACCCTACTTCCTAATTAAGTTAATTGGCGGATTTCCCCGCAACAGAACACGCGGAAGACCCGATAAAATTTTCTTTTTTTTTTTTTTTTTTTTTTTTAAATAACCTACATAGTATTATATCGGGTTTACAAAAATATCTACTATTAATACTTTGGGCCGAAGCCCCAAAATTTCAAACCCAATATCAAACACTATGCCACTCCACAGGTCGCGTCCCATGTACTGCGCCACCCTCAAAAGTCCGTGGAGTCACCGCCGCCAGCTCGCCATGAATCTCAACCCTGACACTAGTCGGTGTCGGGTTCATTCTTACCTACACACAAAAATAGGATAGAACCCTGAGCTATTGCCCAGTAGGTGATTACATAACATGCAATACGTGCGTGCACTCCACCCAATCCCGGTTCCTCACAATATAATATAATGCACACTCGACAAATCTCATCTATCAATTCTCAATTCTCAACAGGGCCCTAGGTCAGACTCGGCACCCACGCGCGCAATGGCAAAGTACACCATCAACCATGCGGTAGCCCACACCGGCCGCGCCGGGTCGCTCCTTCCGCACACAATCTCAACCCGACGGCTTTTTCCCCGAATGTTATACCACAAGTTCGGGTAGACAGGAATCTCACATCTGTCTGCCGTCCCTGAGCCAAATAATATCCGGTGGTTTACACCTCGGGTGGCTCAATCCCGAGTAGATGGGTGTCGCAAACCCCCTCTCCCACCAAGTGCATAATCGAGTCTGAACCTGACTGCCAAAATCGGCAACTCTACCCTTCTCACATTGATAATATCATCGATCACATCATCTCTCACCCTATCGTGAATATGCACATGGCATGATTATGTAAAACATCAAATCACATATAGCACATATTATTTCCTTCAAATAATATCCCCAAAATACTCTCGTATCTTAAAATAAGGGTTGACCCGAAAGTTCTAGTCAAAGTATGAATATACTTTGATTTAAAGATAAAATGAACTTAAAATAATTTTATTCAAAGATGTGGGCTATTACCCGAATTTAACCTTTTAAATTCGGCGAAATTTAAATATTTCGCTTAGATATCGAAAGTCTACCCGAATTTGAAATATTAAATTCGGCGAAATAAAATGCCCGAATTTAACCTTTTAAATTCGGCGAAAATTTTAAATATTTCGCTTAGATATCGAAATTCTGCCCGAATTTGAAATATTAAATTCGGCGAAATATAATGCCCGAATTTAACCTTTTAAATTCGGCGAAATTTAAATCTTGGCCCGCGGCCCTCTTTACTCACTCACCACCTCATTAATCTTTTCGGCCCGCGAGCTCCTTTTTCAGCCCGCGAAATTTCTTTCCTCTCTCACGCTTCACGAACCTTTTTGGCCCGCGAATCCGTTCCAGATGTCACATAAACATGTAATAACTTTACAGAACTCATATTGAGTTCGAACTTCACATAATTCATCAAAAACGTCAAATAACATATCAAAATACCCGAAATTCATAAATTCGGATGACCTTTCATCCAAATTCGTTTAACTATAAAATCAACATAAGAAATGTTTGTAGGGGTTAAAAACCACCTACCTCACTTCCAAGTTAACCGAAATTGCTTAGTTCTTCTCTGCTTTTCTTCGTTTGTTTTCTCCTCTTTCTCTTTCTCTTTTTCTTTTCCTTCTTACTAAGTAACGATTCTTATTATCCAAGCTTAATTTTTGATTGGTTGCTTAAAGTGGTGAAATCCTTGACCCAAAGCAGGTGGGTAACTCAAACGTATTTTACCTTTTGTCTTAGGCAACCTTCATGTTTATCTTATATCATTTGGACTAAAAATTATTTATTTGGGCCTTAACAACAAATTTGATTTATTTGAGTTCTCGGCCCAACTATTATTTTCCAGCTAAATTCTGAAAAATCCGTTTTGTCCGAAATTTAACTTCATTAATTTCGAACATTACAAAAATAATCCCGTATTTATTTTACGGGTATTACAATTTGTCTGGATATAGTGTGAAAGGAAAGAAAGCTTGTCCAATTTGTAGGGATAATACATATAGTTAGTGGTTGAACAATTGCAAGAAACACATCTACATGGGTCATCGAAAGTTCCTGTCACGTTTCCACGAATATCGAACAAAGAAAAAGCCGCTACCACTATTCAACGGGAAAAGTGAGACTTCTAGGGCTACATTTCCGTTGAAAGGCACCAAAGTGAGTGACACGTCGCCAATATCAATGCACCGTTCGGTAAAAAATGCAATTTAGTAAAAGACAATGTCTGGAATTGAAGCACCTAGTTGTGAGACACTGTATCGATGTGATGCACGTTGAGAAAAATGTGTGTGACAGCATAGTGGGAACTCTTTTAAATATGTCCGGTAAGACAAAATATGAGCTTAAATCCAGGAAAGACATGATCGAACTTGGCATGAGGCCAGAACTTGCACCGATAGAAAGGGGACGAAAGACATTCCTTTCCCCTGCTTGTTTTACACTTAGCAGGGCTGAGAAGTTAAACTTTTGTGAATGCCTTAAAGGTATTAAAGTCTCATCTTGATATGCTAGTAACATTACGGGATATGTCTCGTTGAAGGACCCAAAGCTCGTTGGATACAAAGTTACATTACTGTCATACACTGATGCATCATTTATTACATATTGATATTTGTGGTATTATACCGAAGCATGTGTGTCACTACATTTCGAAACTCTGTTTCTTTTTCAATGCAATATGCAGTAAAGTTCTTGATCACAAAGTGCTAGATGAACTACAGGTCAATGTCGTGATTACACTATGTCAGTTTGAAATGTTTTTCCTCAATCATTTTTCGACTTTATGGTACATCTCATCGTTCATTTGGTGCGAGAAATCAAGTTGTGTGGTCCTGTGTACATAAGATACATGTATCCTTTTGAACGATATATGAAGATTCTAAGAGGATATGTTAGAAATCGGTATCGGTCAAAGGGCAGCATTGTTGAAGGTTACACAACCGACGAATGTGTTGAGTTTTGTTCTGCATATTTAGCAAATGTTAAGGAAATATGTGTGCCCACTTCTCGCCATGATGGACGTTCGGGAGGAAAACCGTTGACGAAGCCAGTTTTCAAGACGTTATCTCGAGAAAATGGGAGTCATCACAGTTCTTCGTATTGCGGCATGTTCCAGAAGTTCACCCGTTCTTGGAGGAACATATGGCGATCTTAAGACGCAAAAATCCAACGAAAACCGAGTTGTGGTTCATAAAAGAGCATAACCGATCATTTTTAGGTTGGTTCAAAAGAAGGGCTGTCAATCATCCAGATGATTAAGTGGCTTGCTTGGGGACCTGAATGGAATGTCGCGGCATACGAAGGGTATGATATCAATGGGTACACTTCCTATGCCAAGAGGAGAGACGACAGAAGCGCGTCGCAAAAAAGTGGGGTTACATTAGTTGCATTGTCTAGAGAAATGTCTCGTGGAAGAGACGCCCAAGTTACGACTAATGAAAGTTCTTACTATGAGTTTATCGAAGAAATATGGGAACTAGCCTACAAAAATGATGCTAAATTTATTTTACTTTGATGTCAATGGGTAGATAACCAACGAGGCGTTCAGATTGATCCTGAGTTGGGGTTTACGATGGTTAACTTTGAAAATGTGGGTTATGATGACGACCCTTTCATTCTGGCCATCCAAGTCAAAGAAGTATTTTACGTTCAAGATCCAGATAATAACGAATGACATATTGTTCTTCAAGGGAAGAAAAGTGTTGTTGGAATAGGTGAGGTGGACGATGAAGAAGAATATGATAAAAGCGATGCTACATTTCCATTTCCTACCGGCGTGCTTCATGTCCCTATTGTAGATGACGACACAACCTGCTGTAGGTACATTATCTCAAATCACAATGAAAGACTATATTGTTGACATTAGGCGGTGAACAAGTTCAAATTTGTAAGTGTTATTTTATCTATTTTTTATGAAATTAAATCGGAATATAATATCTTTTTAATTTGTTTGTTATCTCATTAATTATTGTATGTTTCAGATATATATATTCTTAATATGTCGTTAGAGCAGCCGACTTTGAGTGGTGCGGAATCGATGAGGCGTACGAGAGTCCCGTACAAGGCTAATTTATTAAGGAGCAATTATAGTTTCAGCCATCGGAGGGATGTACACTACAATTCGACGAGGTAGGCCAATGTATTGGCCCGGATAAGACTTCAAGGACGTCATTCAACAATTATATAGGCCAGGTGGCACGAGCACATGTGGCTGACTTCATCACGAATTGGCGGCATATCGATAGCGGATTGAAGAATACGTTGTGGGAGGACGTCAAGGTATTAATTAATTTATTTTAAGTATTCGGTGTATTATTTGAATCACACGTATATTATATACTTGCATCGTACATGGTATCTATCGGATGATCCTGCCTTTAAGGCAAGGGTGCTGAAAAAGGCGGGGGAGCTAAGGAAAAATTGGAAGAATAAATTTAATCAAAGGGAAAAGGTGAAGGGGGCCAAGTTTGATCGATGATTACGATCACATCGATCATCAGGGATTGATTTAATGGAGGGAATATAGGTCGACTGCCGAGTTTCAGGTAATCTCTAACAAGTATAATTTTACATATAAACATTTCTAGCAATATAATTTCATATATAATATTTATCTAACATTTAGTTATCATTTATATATAAAATTTATATTATATTTATCTAATATTTAGTTATAGTTTATGTATAATATTTATATTATATTTATCTAATATTTAGTTATAATTTATATATAATAATCATCTAATATTTAGTTCTTATTTTTGCAGGAAATTAGTGAGAAGGCTAGACAAAGGACATGGTCGAATTTCCCGAGAATTTGGTCCCTCTGTTGTCCACCGGCCATGAAAGAACAAAAAATTTCATTCGAGCCAGGACCACGAAAAGGGATGACGGAGGGAATGCCATCGATGGTGGTGCAACCTGGGATTTAGTCGAGAAAGTTGTGTTACATAATTTATTAGTTTTGTTAAATAAATAAGTTGTTACTAATTTTATAACATGTTTGAGAGGCATGGGTGCATGAACAACAAAGTCAAGGAGAATTTGTCTCTGTGCGGCACCACGACGCATTGTCCAATGCTATCGGAAAACCCGATCACCCCGGGAGGGTTAGAGGTGTCGGAAAGTACGGGATGATAAGGAGCGTGTTCGGAAACCCATCCAAAGGATCGAGAGGCTATTCGTCTAACATCTCAATGGATCAGATGAAAGCTAAGGTGGCAGCTCAGGTGAGGGAGGAGGTGAGGACCGAGATGAGGAACGAGATGAGGGCCGAGATGAGAGTCGAGATGAGGGCCGAGATTAGGGGCATGTTCGGTTCGATGGGACTTCCGGTTCCTAACACCGAGGAAGAAGTGAACATGGGCAACACTGCTTCCGACGACCCCCACACGATACGAAGTTGTTGCGATTCGGCCTTTGACCCGTTTCCCCAATCGATGGACGTGTCGGTATGACTTAATTTGTTAATGTTTCATTTTTAACTTATCTTGCGTACTATTGCTATTAATTATTCATTCTTTTAAAATCGTTTAGTATCCAAAAATACGCGAAGAAACATAGAAGTTGTGCTTTGTTAATTAGTTGTTAGTTCCAGTTATATCCAACACGATTAAGTTCGGTGAAGAATTCGATAGAAAATGTAAAACTTACGAAGAACACGTTTGAATTTTGGCGCGGAAGCTTGAGAGCGTTCTTCACGTTGTAAAGCTCGGTTTTTAATTAAAATGAATTCTTTAACCCTATTACATCACATTACGGTTCCTTATATACCAAACTAGTTTGGTATATTTGCTAAGTAGTCCTAATCTATGGCTTAATTACAATTAAGTCCAAACTACTACTTACACTACAAGACTAAGATAACATTTATATTTGAACACAATAAAAATGTCCTAACAATCTCCCCCTTTGTGTTCAATCTTCGCTTGAGCGTAGGTTATCTTGTCTTGTTTTGAAAAGATTCCTCGAGTCCTAACAATCTCCCCTTTATGAGATTATTTGTGTAATCTCCTCCTTAATCTTGTCTTGTGTCTCTTTCTTCTTTGGAGATCTTTAAGCTCACCATGTCTTGTAATACTCTTCTCGGCACCGGATCTTTCTTCTAATTTTCTTTTGAAGTTCGTCTCCTAATGCCGGAAGGTGTGTGAAGCCGCTTGCCGAATATTTGGCGAGTATCCTCTTTTGTGTTCCACCTCTCCCCTTGATAGCGACGAAACTCCCCCTATTTTAGTTCAACCTTGTGTTGGGATCGGGGAATTCGATTTGAAATTTGGAGAGACGTACACGAGCGGCAACTTCGGTCATTGAAGCTCGTGGTGTTTGCTTGATTCGACGACGCTTAAGATATAGTATTTCCGATCAATCTTGCACTTTCGTTGTTGTATTGCTCCCATTTCTTTAGTACTACTTCCCCTCATGATGATCGAGTGGGGAGATCGTCATGGCCATGTATTAAAATGGAGCATTGTCGTTGGCAAGATGATTGTATCGTCGTGACAAGGAGATGTAGTTTGTAGACTTCGTAGGAAATCAAATTCGGTAATAATCCGACGGAGCCACGAAGGCGTTCCGCCGATATGAAACCGGGGCCACATAGGCTTCCCGTTGACATCGTTCTAGGAGCGTTGTTCGTAGAAGATGGCCGAATACCGTTGCTGGTTTGATGGTGCAACGGTAGGACTTCCTTTCGATCATCGAAGCATGTCTGAGAATGACATGTCTGCGAAAGTTCTAACTTGATCACAAAGACCAAGTATATAAAACGTGTATGTGTCCTAGAAAATTATAAAAATTTAGGAAATGAGGACACACTACACACGATGTGATCAATGAAAGTGTGGTACGGGGCGAATTACAACTTAATTCAATATCTCCCACTTCCGAGTGAAGTGGTGATAGTAGACGTGGCTCCCCGTAAGAAAATGAAACATCGGTCTTTTTGGAGACGATGAGTGGGTAAGATTTGGATGTGCACGTGCCGTTGGACTTAATGCGGCGTCTTCTACCCAGGAGCTAATAAAATTACCTGTACCTATGGGGATATGGTCCGAATTATTTTGTGAGATAAGGGATTTATGTACCTTCAAAAATTTCTAAGTCATCATCGAAGTCATCTTGCTTGTTGTTTGGATAATGTAGGATATGTGGTAGGTTGTATCGTCAGTAATCCTCGAACGCGTTTCGGGGTTAGGATCAAGTCGGTTTAGACTGAACCATGGGAACTAGAAATCCATGCTTCCGGGATACGAGATGAGTGCTGCTTTATTTGAATCAGCAAGCCGGAGCCAGTCGTTGAAAATGAGTATTTGGATCGTCATGAAGATTGCCACCTTTGCCTTTTGGAAATATTTGTTCGTTGTAAACTCGAGATTCTTCCTTGAAGTCCGTCATGAAGCTTAATGAAGACGATAGGAGATTTTCTTTTCCCTTTTTTTTTATTTTCTCTTTTTTTTTTTAATTATTTTGAAGTATATATGTATATTTATTAGTAATATATAGTAGTATATGATATTATATATATATATATGTGTGTGTGTGGTTGGCGGGGGAGAGGTTGTCGGGTCGGAGTTGAGAAGTGGAGCTATCGAGAAAACAAATTCGGATGAGGTGTATTGAGAAAAATTTTCGGATGAGGTTTGCGATAAAATTTATCGACTCGATAAAAAATTTTACGATAACGTTTCATGAGAAAAATTTCACGAGAAAGTTGTACGAAGAAAAAAAATTTTCGGGAAATTTCGCATTATGTCTCAAGAAAGTTTGTCGACAAAAAATTTGTCAAGAAAGTTTTGCGAGAAAATTTCTCGAGAAAGTGTAGAAAATTTATCGGTAAACTTTGTCGGTAGAAATTTCAAAAATTCAATATTTGAAAACTATATCTATATTTTTATTTCTTCCTCTCAATAATGCTTCCAAAAATAAAGTTTCCCCCCTAGAAAGTTGCGTAGTAAGATTTAAAATATTACGAATCTCTTTCCCTTAATTGATTCGTTTAAAGTTTTAACTCCCCTTCAAAAATTAAAATTGTTGCTCCCTCTTGAAAGGAATAAGAGTCGCTCCTCTTTAAAATAAAAGAGTAGCTCTCCCTCAAATTAAGCTCATTTAAAAATGTTATATTGAAAAAAAATGGTATTTATCATATCCGTGTGTAATATGCATTTAGAATTTAAAATCTCTTAAAGTTTTTAAAATGCATATTTAAAATAAATAATAGGTATTTTACAAAGTAGCTTGTTTGCGTATGCAAATTTAAAATATTGAAAGTTCGTTCAACATACGCAAATTAGAATATACCCCGTTGAAGTGTAGTTTTAGTAGCTCACGCCTCTTCCCTTTATCATGTATGTGGAGCCACTACGTCAAATACCATACATGAGGGAATCTGCAAAACATTATCGGAACTTTGGTACCCATTGTAAAGTAGGTCCTCCCTTAGTAGCAGAAAACGGGTTAAGCATAGATGGAGTCAAATTTTAATTTCGGTCCTAAATCATCCATTAATGTGCGTTTAGGTACCCAAATTTGTGTGGGATTTCCTAACTTAATAGTCGACATAGGAACCCATGTAAGAGTGATTTGACTTGGAAAAGAAATTTCAGCTTTGGTGAAAGTGTGTTTCGGAGAAGATTTAAATATTTTCTCCGAAGCCAGTTGCATAAGATGCTTCTTAGAATGAACATGGACTGGATACTTCATGTAGGAATACGAGCATATAGAATTATAAGCATCACTAGCATATAAGTCGTGTATCCTATGTTGAGATTTCACACAATTCACATTAGAATGATGAGAAGAATTGGGAAAATTATTTCCAAGTCTAGGTTTCTTAAATAGAGAATTATTAAAATCATTTGAAGCACACGATGAACTTTGTTTGCTAGAACTTTGAGCCTTTTCATTAAAAATTTTCTTTATAGGAATAGGAGAGAAAAATTTTTGTTCTTTAAATTTCCGTTCCGTAACTTTGGAAAATAATGAAGATTTTCCTTTCTCCTTCCTAAGTTGTAGTTGTTCTTTAGCGGTTTTAAGTTCTTGGCTTTTACTTTGAATTTCAGTTTCGGTCAAAATTGACGTAGAAGTATTAGTAAAAGTCTTTACGGTTTTAGGAACAAAAACATCCGTTTGCGTTGCTTTATCCTGTTTAAGAGAAGATTTTCCTTTAGAAATATCGTTTAAAACTACTAAAGGAGATGAATTTTTTAGATTTAATATATCCAATAAAAGTGCTTTCTTTAAATCACCTATTTTCTGAATAATAGCATGAATATAACATAAAGTAGAGTTTTTAGAATGACCGTGATTTTCTTCCTCGTTTTTAGGGATAGTTCCTAAAGGATATAATGAATTATAGTCACTAGACAGGCTTATCTCCCGCGTCTTGTAACTATTATTCAAATCGGTGTAATCAAAATGGATTTGAGTCCTAGTTGTGGCTTTTCTTTTGGATTCTTTTAAGGCATTTATTCTGAAGCGTTAGTAAAAGCCATTAAAGAAGTTAATCATAAACCCATGTACTTGATATCATATAATTGTTTTACGTTAATCTTTTTCAAGTTACAAGGATTAGTAAAGCCTAAGCCTTCAACAGGATTATAAAATTCCGTGTAATGTAAATGAGGGGAATTTTTTAGATTTGATATCTCATATAAAAGCTTTTTCTTTTCCGCTCGGAAACCTACTCTTTCTAATTCTAGAGTTGCGTTTAATTTGGTTATTTTATTGATAACCTCCGGAATTTTCCAACAAGAGATAGGTTTATCAGAATGTAAAAAATTTCCCAAATTAGATGCTAAGGCTTTAGAGGAACTTTGGTTTTTTGACCTTTTTCAGCAAGATTGTATTCTAAATTTTTAATTTTAGAGTACAATTTTCCCCGTTCCTCTACTAATTCATCATAAAGGAGTGACTTATTACGACACGCTGCTTCACTTTTTTTAATACATGTGGTAAGTTCCTTATTTTTTGTTTCTAACTATATAACTGTTTTTTCTAACATTACAAATAACTAGAGTCAGAAGGACTAACCTTGAGATGATCAATTGAAGTGTTCATTCGTAGATACCGTGCTCTCTCAAGAGCATCAACTAGGTCTTGGTTGTGTTCCATAGAGTAGGTATTCGTTTGTGTTGATTAGGTTGGATATTTGATCGTTGACGTGTTATGTAGATTTGAGATTTTTTAATAAAAGTTTCGAAGAATAGAGTATGTATCGAAAAATTTTTAGGATAAAATGTAGATATAAAAACATTTGGAGCGAAAATTATAGTTTTGAAAAGTTTGGAGTCGAAAAGTTTAAGTATCGAAAATTTTGTGTGTACGAAAACTTTTGATAATGAGAGCGTAAGTATCGAAAACTTTTTATTTTCTAATATCGGAAAAAAAATTGGCTTTAAAATTTCAGTTCCGAAAAGTTTTGGTGTTGAAAAAAAATATCTAAAAGTATCGAAAATCTGTGTACTAAAAAGTTTAAAATTGGTGTTCAATACTTCGAAAATTTAACAAAACTTTTTCTATAGTGTGCCAAGAAAGTTTTTGCGATGAACTTTTTCGTCGAAAAACATTTGCAATAACCTTTTTCGTCGAAAAAAAATTTGCGATAAACTTTTTCGTCGAAAAAAAAAATTGCAGTAAACTTTTTCGTCGAAAAAAAAAGTTGCGATAAGCTTTTTCGTTCGAGAATCTCTTACAAAAAAAACAACGTTATCAATTTAACGAAGAACACACGTAGTTTTCGATCCAAAATACAAATTAATCAAATTTAGCTTGGGTTATGGATCGAAACATGTAGAATTCCAGTTTTGTAACACACAATTAAATCAGAAAACAGCAAAATATTTCGAATTTTTTAAGTATCGGATGAATTTCACGAAGAACACGATTTATCGGATCTTCGAAATTCCGCAAAAATTGACGTTCGATCAATCAAATTTCAGCACATAGATGTTTATAACACTCAATCGAAGCCTAAAAACAGCAAATCATATAAAAACTTGAAGAATCAAACTGACATTCGAAAATTTACGTGCAAGTTCTTCAACGAAATTCGAACCGAAAATACAAAAACTCGCTCAAATCCTAACGCGTTTACTCTGATACTAATTGTTAGTTCCAGTTATATCCAACACAATGAAGTTCGGTGAAGAATTCGATAGAATATGTATAACTTACAAAGAACACGTTTGAAAAATCAATACACAAGAAATTCATAAAATTTGCAAAGTATTGAATTCGCATTCTAGAGAGAGAAATACAATCGAAAACTTCCACTTTAAAAACGTTTCTCTCTCCCGATCTTCAAACTCGATATTGGACCGAAGGTAATTCTCGATATTTCTTATTCGAATATCTAGAATTCATGCTTAGATTGATTGTTAGTTGATAATATAGGACCTAACAATTGGTATCAGAGCGGATCGTGATCGATTTTGGATTGATTTTGCAATTATACGATCAAAATAATTTTCCAGATTTTTTAATCGAAAAACCTATGTGAAATGCATTTTGATTTACATGCTTAGTTTGGAGAATTTTGTTGATGATCTTGTTGTCAAAGTGATAGATTATATGTTAGGAATGAATTACATACCGATTTCAATCGCTTAGAACATCAGATTATTTCAGATTTTCGATTTCGATCGATATTTGTGTTTGCGATTGAGTTTTGAATACGATTTGATTGTCTTCATATTCGATATATTTTGCTGTAAAACGTGGTTAAGCTTGTGTTTGTTCATATTAAGAACTCATATTCGAGTGATTATCCAGAATTTCAGCATCTAACTTGAGTTTTTCAGTTGAATCTGAATTTTCACTGTTCCATTGAACTTGAACTGTGTTCTTCGATCGTTTTTCGATCGAAAAACTTGGCTCGAAAAATATATTTCGAATAAGTTTACAGCCGAAAATTTTCTCGATAACTCACACTGTTTTCGTGAGTTTCACTCAAATATAAGACTCGAAAACATTATTTTTGATAATTAGTTTTTCGATTCATACATAAATATCTTTTTCGAGCGTAACAAAGCGAATATTTTTTTGACGGATACTGTTTTTGCTAGATAAATATCTAATTTTGACACGAAAAAACTTGTTTTACTAATACAAGTTTTTCGATCTCAAGATTTTCGATCATTTAAATTTTTGAGTCAAAATTTAGCGAAAACATATTTCGATCGAATATTTCACACTCGCAAAACTTTTAGTCAACAATTTGAGTCAAACTTAACGAAAATTTTCAATCCATTTTACTTTATCGATTACAAAAATTTTTCGATAAAAGTTTTTGTGATCAACAAAATTATTCGACAAACTATTTTTCGATAGGATATTTCTTTGCAAAACCCTTTCGTTCGAAAAATAATTTTCGATAAATATACCATGAAAAACTTATACGATCGAAAATCTTTTCCGATCATAAGGTTCGAAATTTTTCAAATTGGAAAACTTAGAGCTCCAAAATCTTTTCGACTACTGAACTTTCAAACACACACAAATTTTACACTAATCTTAATTTTTTTGGGGAATCGAAAATCGTTATTTTCAAAACTTACAAAAAATATTTTTCTCCGAATAATCTTCTTCGATATTCCGATCATAAATTCAAAATTCTTTAGCAAAATTTGAAGAATCAATTCTTATATCAAATATTTTTTGCAATCAAAATAATTCCATTTTAAAACCGAAAAATAGGTTCGAAAAGGAAATTGCTTAAAATACGAGCCAAACATTAATAAAGAAGTTTGTCACTTGTGAAGCACTTTTATCATTTCAATTCCAAACTTTCACGAGATCTTACCAATCAACTACAAATGGATGCTTACTCAATTGAAAACGACGTCCGCCCTCCAATTCTACGCAGAGGCGAATATACCGTATGGAGATCTTACCAATCAACTTCTTGGAGACAAAAGATCAAGCTACAAATTTGATAGCTTCTCTTCAAGAAGGTCCCGCTCAATTTTGGCTTATCCAAGAAGACGATGCCACTAATAATCCTCTCATTCCCGCCACTAGAAGACTCAAAATTCCTAGTGAATACACTGAGAGGGGAGCTAAAGCAGATCTCAGAGCTAAAACTTTCCTGATGCAAGGCATCCCGAATGTCATCTATATGCAAATAGATAGTCCATCAAGTGCAAAGGCGATGTGGGACGAGCTGCACAAAAGATGCAACGGACCGAAGTCGGAGTCAAGGCTAAGAAAGCGTACATTCTCACCGCTTACGACTCCTTCAAAGCTAAGACGGAGGAAACTGTCTACGAAATCTATCAACGCTATTTAACTCTTTTTAATGAGATGAGGAAAATAGACATTTTTATGACCAAAATGGAGGTCAACATCATATTTCTCTCTTCTCTTCAACTGGAGTGGAAGAAAACAAAGATTTAGACGAAATGGATATCCACGCCGTCTTTGATAATCTCGTTCAACACGAGGAAGACATTAGCGAGATACATAAAGAACTAAAGGGCAAAAAGATCGAAGACTCTATAGCTCTAGTTTCGGAAAGAAAAACTAGTCGATCTCGTAACGATAAAAGCATCAAATTGCCGAGTTCTTCCGAAGATGAAGATGAGTCAGAATCGAATTTCGAGCCTGATATGAAAGAGTTCTAGAAACAATTGGCTCTCATTACTAAAATGATGAGCAAAAAGTTCTATAAAAAGAAATCATCATCTTCAGCTAATAGACTTCGGACCTCAAGCTCTAAGCACAAGGAAAGACCGGCCAAGTCATCAGAATCCAAAAACGCCAAAGAACCACAAAGATGCTACAATTGTGGAAAGATAGGGCATTTCACTAGAGAATGCAATCTTCCTAAGAAGAAATACGCCAATTACTACTCCAGGAAGTTTCGATTAACCAAACTAAAGTAAGCTGGAGTAGCTCTAATGACCGAACAAGAGCACTAGCTAGAAGACACAACGGATTCTGACAACGACAATCTAGCTCTCATGGCATTTCTTGACGATGCCTCAAACAAAAACTCAATAAGGAGGTCCGACGACGACGACAAAGCATCAACCTCATCTCAAGAGGTAGCTACACCCGAATCTACATTATTAATAATGTTAGAATCTTTACAAATTAAACATTCTAACATGAAAAATGAGCAGAAAGGTACAAAAGAATTAGAGGAGAGACTAGCCCTTAGTGAAATTAATTTCCAAAAGCAACGGGATAAGAAAATTCACCTAGAAATTCTCTTATCTAATGCTAAGGAAACAATAACTAGTCTTGAATCTAGGTTAGCTACTTTTGAGATAAAAATTAACGATCTTAGTAAGACTCTTAGCGATTGTCAGAGAGATTAGAAATTTCTAAAAATAATTTTAAGGAAATCTCTGACGAACGTAAGAAGTTTTACTCTAAGAGTAAGACTTTAGGCGATCTTCTAACAAAAATGGGACAAACGGATCAGACTATCTTTCTAAATCAACCTCATGATATAGAATTTTATAATCCTATTGAAGGCTTAGGTTTATAACAATCCCTGTAACTTGAAAAGGGTAAATGTCAAACAATTATATGATATCAAGTACATGGGTTTAGGATTAACTTCTTTAATGGCCTTTACTAATTCTTCCGAAATAAATGCCTAAGAAAAATCTAAACGAAAAGCCACAAAGAGAACTGATATCCCTTTGACTATACCAATTTGAATAATAGTTACAAGACAATGGAAATAAACATGTCTAGTGATTATAATTCATTATATCCTTTAGAAGATCTTCCTAAAGTTAAGTTAAAAAATTCTAATCATTCTAAAAATTCTAGTTTCTGTTATATTCTCGCTATTGTTAAGAAAATAGCTGATTTGAACACTTCCATAGAGACACAAAGAAAGAATTTTGAAGCAGAAAATAATGAGTTTTTATTGGAGATTTCTAATCTAAAAAATTCCTCAATTTTAAAATCTTGTCCTGATTTTATTTTGAAAGAAAAATCATTAATTAAGGACAAGACAAAATTTAAGAAAAAACCTCCCATTATATTACAAAATATTTTAAAAGAAGAAAAATCTTCTTTAAAAAGCGTAAAGGGAGGAAAAGAGTCCTTAAATGCTTCAAAGGTGAAAAAGATTTTTACTAACTCTTTTTCTACTCCATCCACAGGTAGAGTAGTAAAAGAGGTGAAACATGCAAAGGAAAGAGTGCCTAGGATATAAATTCAGAAGAAAATTGATAGTAATGACTTATTTTCTAAACTTTCTTCTGTATAAAAAACTAAGGACACTCGTAAGAAGACAACCGTTTCTAATTTTCATCTTGTTGCTTCAACTTATTCTTTAAAGTCTGTTAATTTTTTAAGAACAAATTTTGAAAGTGGCTCTACTTCTAAAAACAAAAACCATCATTCTAAGACAATTGCAAGTCTTAAGTCTCGTAGGAAACAAGATCCGGCTATTAAGCAAGTTTATAGCTCGATACATTCTTGCCTTCATCTAGGTACCCAGTCCAAGTACACTCGGCTAACACCTTAGGAGACTAGCTTGAGAAAAGATTTTCTCATGCGCTAAGACTGATAAGATATTTGTCCGAGCTGAAATTAATCTCCCATGTAAGGTTCACCCTCAATGGGTTCCCAAGACAACATCTAGACCAACGCAAGCCAACAAGGCCAAGTTGCCTAAAGAGGTACCACTTAAACAAACTATTTCTAAGTTGGTTTGGGTACCTAAGAGCACCAATGGTTTAGGAACAAAAAATGAACAAACCTTACCTACTAAATCCGCTAATCCAAGAGGACTCATTACTAAGTGGGTACCTAAGTCTCTCTAAAATCTTTCTATTCAGATCCATCATGTGTGGTACCTAGATTCCGGTTGCTCCACACACGTGACGGAAAATCAAAGACTGTTGAGCAACTATGAAGACCGTTACAACGGAAAAGTCAGATTCGGTAACAACGATTCCGCTCCAATACTAGGCTTTGGAGATATCGTTCTGAAGAATCTGACAATCAAAGATGTCTCTTATGTGTAAGGTCTTAAACACAACCTGTTCAGCATAGGACAATTCTGTGACAAAGGGTTTCAAGTGGTGTTTCTAGCTGATCAGTGCAGAATCTTAAATAGTCAGAATCAAGAACTTCTTACAGGATCTCGAAGATCTAATCTATACACCATCAATCTGACAACAGTAGGACCATCTACAGTTGTTTGCCTCATACCACAGAGTACAATCAAGAGGAACAGCTTATGGCATCAACGTTTGTCTCATCTAAATCTCAAAGCTCTTCACAAGCTCTGTATCAAAAAGTTAGTCAAGGTCTACCAACAATTTCCCTTCAACAAGAGCATCAGTGTTCGGCTTGTCAAATGGGTAAAATAAAGCGAGCGTCACACAAACTCAAGCAAGTAGCTTCTACATCTCGACCTTTAGAATTACTACACATGGACCTTTGTGGACCAATGTGAACACAAAGTATCAATGGTCGCAAGTATGTGTTAGTAATTGTTGACGATTATTCTCGCTACAATTGGACAAGATATCTCCGAACTAAAGATGAGAGTGGAGACTTGAAGCTTTGTGAATACAACTCAGAATCTCCTCCAAAAGAAGATCCAAGTAATCGAGACTGACAATGTGACTGAATTCAAAAATCAGCGCCTCAGCAATTACTACAGTCACTTGGAATTATTCAACAATTTTCAACCGCTAAAACGCCTCAACAAAATGGCCTCGTAGAATGGAAAAACCGGACTTTAGTTGAAGCTGCAAGAACAATGCTAATACATTCCGGTGTCCCTCACTTTCTATGGGCTGAAGCAGTGAGTTAAGCGTGCTTTACGCAAAATCGGACGATTATTCACAAACGCTTTGAAAAGACGCCGTCCGAGATAATAAATCTAAGGATTCTGAATATCTCTTTCTTCAAAGTCCGGTGCAAATGCTTTGTAGCCAAAGATCGAGAGCATCGAAGCAAGTTCGACCCTAAAGCATTTGAAGCCGTCTTTGTGATATTCATCCACTTCTAAAGCATACCGCGTCTATATCAAGTCTTCTCGCACTATTATAGAAAGCTACAACGTCACTTTTCAAGAAGTGACCGATTTGGCTCCTGAACAAAACAGTTCAGAACCGGGGCTTACAGGCGTGTTGGCACAAAGTCAACAAATTCCGACAACATCTACATCAACGTAAGAAGAAGCGATTCCCACCGATTGGAAGATTTGGATTTCCTATTTGAACATTTTTATAGGAACGAGTCTCAAATATCTGCTTCGTCTCATTCTATACCAAGCAGCGCACCTTCTCCTTCTACGGCAGAAATTACTATTGAGATTTCGAACCCTCAAACTCCGACAAATATTCCAGATTCTCCAAATTTCGAATCTTCAACTAGTGTTACAGCTCCTAATCCCGATACGGAAATTCCTTCCAATTCAACTTCAGAAATGAATTTCCCTACTACTAATGATCAACCTATCAATTCAGGATGTCTGGACCGACAAATCAACGATGGATCTACTTCGTTTCTTCCTCATGGACGTAAGTGGACTCAAGCGCATCCTATCGACCAAATAATTGGTGATCCTTCAAGTGAAGTGCGCACTAGGACATCTACACAAAGTGGACTATTCACGTGCTTCTTAAGCTAAAACGAACCACTTAAGGTAACCGAAGCCCTTAAAGACACGAATTGGATGATTGCAATGCAAGATGAACTCAACCAATTCGAGCGTCTATGAGTTTGGACACGAGTTCCTCGACCGCATATCAAAACAATTGTAGGAACTAAATGGGTTTTCAAAAATAAGAAGAACGAGAACGGTGAAATTATCAGAAATAAAGCACGACGCGTAGCCATGGGATACAATCAACAAGACGACTACGACGAGACATATGCCCATGTTGCTCGTATTGAAGCTATTCGATTATTTATGGCATATGCGGCTCATAAAGACTTCAAAGTCTATCAAATGGATGTCAAAACCGCCTTTCTAAACGGCGTGTTAAAATAAGAAGTCTACGTCGCTCAACCCGATGAGTTCATGCATGAGAATCATCCTGATTATGTCTATCGATTGGAAAAAGCTCTCTTCGGACTAAAACAAACCCCTCGTGCTTAGGATGATGTTCTGAGCGAATTTCTAGTCAAGTCCAACTTTATAAGAGGAACAATCGATACGACACTTTTCATCAAAAGCAAGGCAAGAACTTGATAATCGTTCAAGTCTACGTTGATGATATCATTTTTGCCTCGAAAAATGAACGTCTCTGACAAAAATTTGTTGATCTGATGAAGACAAAATTCGAGATGAGCTTAATGGGTGAATTCGAATTCTTTCTTGGATTACAAGTCAAGCAACTCGACGATGGAATATTCATCAGTCAAACCAAGTATATCCGGGATATTCTGAAGAGATTTAATCAAGACAAGAGCACACATATGAATACTCTCATGTCAACAAACTTCAAATTGGATGTTGATCCTTCTGGCAAGGCAGTCACCATCACAACCTATCAGAGTATTATCGGATCTATTCTCTACCTGACGTCAAGCAAACCCGACATCATGTTCGCCACTTGCCTCTGTGCTCGTTTTCAAGCTGTCCCGGAGGAATCCCATATGCACGTGGTCAAGGGAATTATATGCTATCTTAAAAGAACTCCCACCTTAGGGTTATGGTATCCTAAAGACACTGATTATAGATTAATCGGCTATACTGACGCTGATTATGCAGGTTGTCGAATGGACAGGAAAAACACGTCTGGCGGAGCACAATTCTTGGGCGATAAGTTGGTCTGCTGGTCCTCAAAGAAACAGAATTGCCTGTCAACCTTGACGGCCGAGGCGGAGTACGTCGCGGCTGTCAGCTCTTGCTCACAAGTTCTATGGATGCGGACGCAACTACGCGACTACGGGTTTGAATTTAATAACATTCTCATTTATAGTGATTCTCAAAGTGCTATTGTCATTACTTGCAATCCTATTCATCATTCACGCACGAAACACATAGATATTCGCTATCACTTTATAAAAGATCATGTAGAAAAAGACACTATACATATTTATTTTGTTAATACGGAGCTTTAACTTGCCGACTTAATTCACTAAGGCATTGGATGAAAAACGATTCCAATTTCTTATTGCTAAGTTAGGCATGTTGAATCTCAATCTTACTTGAAATTTTTTTTCAGATGCTCTATTATGTTTCTATATGATATTTTATGTGCTTCTTGATATTCCTTGATTATCTTGCGTGATACTATCTTTCAATTTTTTATATATCTACATACAAAAAGATAAATAAAAATAAAAATGGGGGATGACGATAATTTTGCCTATTTTGAACTCCTCACAAAAATATTTCTTCGATATATGTTTAGTTATTTGCTTAAAAATTCATGTGATATTCTTTTATTCAAAGAGCTTCGTTTGTTTCACTAGACTTGTAGCCACATCATATATGTGAGAATTTGAGCATCAATATTTTTTTGAGTGAGGTCACACTCCAAAAGTCTATCTCTTGATTTGTACTTTGTAGCCTCATTCTTTCTTTTGTGTTAAGTTTGTCATTAAAATGATAAGGGCAAAATTAGGAAATTCCTCACTTAGCCCAAATTATTAATCCTTTAATTTTTTCTCTAGAGAAGAAGAGACTCATCTTGAGCAAAGTGCAGAAGAAAAGAAAAGAAAAAGGAGCAGCAATGAATCTCAAAAGGGTCCTGGGAATTGAAGAATTTGTAAACTCACTAATCCCAAAAATTTCCTACCCTTTTACCCAGAGCCTAAAAATAATCCCTTCAAAGTCCATTTGATTCAAATTGATGGACTTTCACTTGGTAAGTTGATTAACTACGCTACGATAACAAATTAATTGATAGAATTTTGTCGTGTTGATATGCGTGATATATCTACTAAATAATTCCATGACAAAATAAATTGAGTGCTATGAGTGTTAGTCTGTTAGATGTGTCAGTTTCGCTTTTTTGGTTCATAATCAGCTTAAGCTCCTAGCCCATCGTTGGCTTACGCAAGAAGGCAAAGCAAAAGCAAGACAGATATGAAAACAAAGAGTACAAACATAACAAGAAAACCCTAAACTGGTTAGGAAAAAATTACCTGAGTTTATCTTGTGGGGAAGAGCTGTTGAACGGGTTTTTGTACAAAGATGGGAAAGAAGTAATTTAAATGCAGTACTGCTTTTTAGATCAATCGGAGATTTTTTTTCAATAAGTGAAGAATGCATCGGGACTGTCGATATTTAGGATTATTTAAGTAAATGGCCTTTGACTGAGTCAATTTTAAAAAAATGACCCCCATAATGTTTAAAGTCTATTATACCCTTACTAACTCATGGAAAAAGACGTCTTTACCCTTATTTAACCCATTCAACTACCCAAAGTAAAATTAAGTAGGTTTAATCGATTCTACACTCACTGTAGCGTCACGGGTCGTCTTCTTCGTCGTAACAGAGTACATAACAGTTAAAATTGAAGAAAGAATTCTCCAAATCTACGAAACAACCTTTACCCGAAGCAGAAAATTCTCCAAACCAACTACAATGGCATTGAACGCGCGTCCCGAAAGAATTCCGGTAATTTCACTGTCATTTCGTCTTCCTCAGGGGTTACCCAATTGTTCAATTTGGACAATTGTTTGCAAGGGAACCGTGCGTCGCACCAATTGGGACCCAAACAGTCGCGCAAATCAGGGGACCCGTGATTGCATGCTTGGGACCCGAGCACAGTTGCACGGTATCCATACGCACGGTACCCATAGGCGCGGCCCCTTGCATTCATGTGCGGGTACCATGAATTTGAGTGCGGGTACCATGCGATTGTGTGCGGGTATCCTGCGCGCATGCACGGGTACCATGCACTTGTGTGCGGGTACCATGTGCTAATGCGCGGGTACCATGCGCTCATGTGCGGGTACCATGCTTGCAAGCGCGGGTACCATGCGCTAATGCGCGGGTACCATGCTTGCAAGCGCGGGTACCATGCTTTCATGTGTGGGTTCCATGCTTGCAAGTGCGGGTACCATCCTTTCCTGTGTGGGTACCATGCTTGCAAGCGCGGGTACCATCCTTTCCTGTGTGGGTACCATGCTTGCAAGCGCGGGTACCATGCTTTCATGTGTGGGTTCCATGCTTGCAAGTGCGGGTACCATCCTTTCCTGTGTGGGTACCATGCTTGCAAGCGCGGGTACCATCCTTTCCTGTGTGGGTACCATGCTTGCAAGCGCGGGTACCATGCTTTCATGTGTGGGTTCCATGCTTGCAAGTGCGGGTACCATCCTTTCCTGTGTGGGTACCATGCTTGCAAGCGCGGGTACCATCCTTTCCTGTGTGGGTACCATGCTTGCAAGCGCGGGTACCATGCTTTCCTGTGTGGGTACCATGCGCGCATGCGCGGGTACCAAGCTTTCCTGTGCGGGTACCATGCGAGTACTAATTGATTTTTACTCTTATGATTCCTAGGTTGTGCTGAAGAAGCAACTGTCATCCCGAGATGACGACTTCGAGTTCCGGTTGACAATGACCGGGATGTACAAGGAGGCAAGTGCAAAGATCAGGAACAATCTGAATGAGGCGGAGTGGGAAAGTTATAGGGCGGGGAGTCCATTTGGGATACTCGTCGAGGCTGCCGCCCATTTCAATTTATCCGCACAGCTGATTACCTTTATGACGAGGAGGCAGACTACCCTTCACGACCGCGAGGAGTTGTGGATGGTCATAAACAACCGACCACTCCGATTCTCTAAAGCGGAGTATTGCTTGATTACCGGGCTAAGGTTCTCCGACGATATCCCGGAAGTGTACCCCAACGGTGATTTCGCGGAGAGAAACTTTCCGGGAAGATCAACAATCCGATTGTCGTACGTCGAGGATCGGCTCCGAGAGTTGGGAGCCAACGATGACGGAAACGTGAACTTCGATAAGTTGAAGTTGGCGGACGTTCTCTTTGCCGCAGCCGTGTTGCTGCCTCGACCGACGAAGAAGGACACCGTTCTACGGTCGTGGCTGCTCGCATTGGTGGAAGATGAAGTCGCCTTCGCCAACTACCCTTGGGGCAGCATAGCGTTCAAAGAGGTGATACGCTCGCTGAAGATAAACCTAAGGGAGAAGAGGGATTTTGTGCGGGAACGAGCCCGCAACGGGGGCAGCGCACACTGCGGGCTACTGATTAGTGGCTTTGTACATCCGCTTCAGGTCGTTTATTATTTAAATTTCTTTTTTTTATTTAATTGTGATTATATATTTGCTAATTTGTTTTCTTTGCATTCTAGGTTTTGGCGTACGAGTGCATTACGGGCATTCGGTACGCGTTCGCCTATCGTCTAAACGAGGCGGACGTGATGACCCCGCGCATATGCCGGTACGTCACCAACGATTGGTCGACGAAGGGTGCTCCGAAGATGGAGACGATCCTCAACGTCGTAAAGGGGTCACCCGTATCGGGGATGCTGAGCCCAACAATATCGGAGATGAACCAGCCCTATTTCCGATATAGCCGGTTCGAAGTGGAGGAAAGGCATGAAGTCCTCGACCACATAACGAGGCTCCTCGAAGATGGTGTCGAGCTTAAGTGTGTACGGCATTTGCCGGCCGTGGAGGAACCCGAACCAACAGTACCTCAACTCTCGGATCGATCCTTCTACGAGGAAGGGGCGGACCAATTTCGTCCCCCCTCACCTCCACGGTTCTCGAGCCCTCCTCCACATCAATACTCGGGCCCTTCACACACACGGTACCCGTCTCCTCCTCGACAGCATTACTCGGGCCCCACCTGGGAGCAATTTGATGAGTTCACAAGACGCGTGGACCAAAATTTTGAGACGGTGAATAATCGGTTCGATGACGTCTCTACGAGTATCTCACAGTTACGCGAGTTGTATGACGACCGATGGTCCACGGCTCAAGAGTGGGGCGCGAGCATCTTCGGGTTGCAGCAGTCGATGACGGAACTGCAGCAGAATTTGCAGCAAGGGTGGTACGGGGCCACCCGAGACTTTCCGACGCATACCTCTCACGGTACGGCCCTATAAATAATAATATGTTGATTATTGATAGTTTTCTGACGTCGGAGTTTTATCGTGGTAGGTTATGAGGCCGGATGCTCAAACCAGGCGTTCTATCCTTCGGAACCCGAAGCAGCCCGAGAGGCCGAGGTGGAACCCGAGGCCGCAGCCGAACCCGAGGCTGCGGAGGAACCCAAGGGGTCGGCCGAACCCGAGGCTGCGGTGGTACCCCAACCCGAGGCCGCGGAAGAACCCCAACCCGAGGCCGCGGAGGAACCTCAACCCGAGGCCGCGGAGCAGTCGACACCGCCTCGCGAAAGCAGGCCTTCGAAGTATCAGGTGACCCCCTTCACCGACCCGGACCAGAACCGCGTGCGGAACAGCATCAATCCTCAAGTCGAGAGGCATATGAAGCGAAAACTGAAGCAGTGGCCTCGGCTAAAACAGAGGATTAATACAATGGAGGATACCGAGCGGTTGCTTTGTTTGTCGCACTCGTTCCGCACGAAGGCGTGGTTCCAACAGCTGTACACGCCTTCGTGTTGGCTCGACGACGCGGTAAGAAATATTGATAACTTCAATTCGTGTAAATGCAGTCATACGTTTTATTAATTAACTTGTTTTTTTTTTAATTTATAGCACATCGACGAAAGCATTAGAGGCTTCGTCGAGATGCAGAGGCTTCACACCTTCTACTCTCGAAACATCTCTTTCATGAGCTATGGGATGAAGGATAGCATAGACCGGGACTGCATACAGAACGGGAAGTTTGTCAAGGGCATGCTGCCCTTGTTGGTCCACAACGCAGAGGGACGTGATCAGGACTGGCCATCGGTGTCATGGCAAGTTTCCAACTTCATCGTGGTGCCGGTCCAGACCATCGCTCACTGGGTTCTTGCAGTCATCGACTTGAAGAACAAGACGATTCGAGTATTCGACTCGGATCCGTCATGCGATGTGGACATGCGCAATATGAATGCAGCCCTAGCCGGTCTACAAATTGCTGTCCCGAACGTGCTCAAAGGACTTGGTCTAATTGGAAGCGTGTTTCGGAAGTGGAAGGTCGAGAGGATCCCCAACTTCAAGAAGCAAGAAAATTCGTAAGTAAACCTTTATTTCGAAAGATGTTGATTTTTGTATATCATATCTTAATGTTAAACATTTGGTTGTTTTCAGAGGAGACTGTGGGGTTCATGTCTTGCGGGCCGCATTTGCAATGCTCTTTCGTGGCGATAACGTCGCGGAGCTTACCGGTAGGCAAATGACGCAATTTCGTGAATTTCTATGTATTTCTATTCGCCTAAATGATTGGGGTATGTGGTATCAATAATGTATATTAGTGAATTTTGTAAATTTCGAACTTTGCTTATGTAAATATTGGTACCCGCACACATATGCACGGTACCCGCACACAATTGTACGCTACCCGCACACAAAACCACGGTACCCGCGCACATAGGCATGGTACCCGCACACGAAGGCATGGTACCCGCACACGAGGCACACGGTACCCGCACGGAAGGGCATGGTACCCGCACACTTAGGCACGGTACCCGCACACTTAGGCGCGGTGGTACCCGCACAGAAGGGCATGGTACCCGCACACTTAGGCACGGGGTACCCGCACAGAAGGGCATGGTACCCGCACACTTAGGCACGGTACCCGCACACAAAGGCATGGTACCCGCACACATAGGCACGGTACCCGCACAGAAAGGCATGGTACCCGCACACAAATGCACAGTACCCGCACACAAAGGCATGGTTCCCGCACAATAATAATTATTTTAAAAAGATAAATAAATATATTAGTATCTCAAATGTTTGATCTCAGAATAATTGGTTTATGATTATCCCGATCATTTGATGTGACTGATAAAATTATTTATCATAAAATGTTTTGATGTGACTGATATACTGACATACTGATAAAATTATTTTATGATATTATTTGATGTGACGTGACTGATTTAACTTATTAAATTTCTCGCACATAAGTCATGGTTACCCGCCCACTATGCGCAGGGTACCCGCACACAATGCGCATGGTGCCCGCACATAATCGCAGGGTACTCGCACACTTAGGCACGGTACCCGCACACAACTCGCATGGTACCCGCACAGAATGCGCACGGTACCCGCGCACTGGCGCAGGGTACCCGCGCACTGGCGCAGGGTACCCGCGCACAAGCCCAGGGTACCGCGCGTAAGCGCATGGTACCCGCGCACAAGCGCATGGTACCCGCGCACTGGCGCATGGTACCCGCACAGAATGCGCACGGTACCCGCACACAAAGGCATGGTACCCGCACAGAATGCGCACGGTACCCGCACACAAAGGCATGGTACCGCACATAATGCGCACGGTACCCGCACACAAAGGCATGGTACCCGCACACTTAGGCAGGGTACCCGCACAATAATGCGCCGTTATTTTAAAAGGATAAATAATAATTTTATTTCATTTTCATAATATTTCTATTTATATTCGAAAACACAAACATTCTTGATCATTAAAACTTTAGAGCTTACACAATGCGGCAAACAAAATCAATTCAATATAGATGGGGTAAGATATTGTTACTATCATCATTTGAGTAAAAAGAAACTTGGCATTTCAACATAACAATCCTTGATTCTAAATGTCAACCCGCCTTTTTTTTTATCCCAAATGATCAACTTAGTATGTCTAACTACCGTAACGCACTTACGGACCGAAATAGGCCAACTCTATTTTGTGATACCAAAATAAAGAAATTTGTGCTACCAATTCTAATAAGGCTCGGTACCCGCACATAAAAGGCCTGGTACCCGCACACAATCGCAGGGTACCCGCACACTTAGGCACGGTACCCGCACAGTAGTATACAGTTATTTTATATAGATAAATAATTATTTTATTTCATTTTCAGAATAATTGGTTAATGATTATCCCGATCATTTGATGTGACTGATACAATTATTTTTACGAGTTAACGTATAGACAACTACTGACTTGATTGATGTAACGTAAAGTACTGACATAATTGAATTAATTAAAATCATTTGACAGTTTGCACAAGGCACACAAGGCGCGGTACTCGCACACTCAGGCACGGTACCCGCACAGAATGCGCATGGTACCCGCACACTTAGGCACGGTACCCGCACGCAATGCGTACCAAATATTACACATATCGAATTTCCATATAAATTACACCTGTACAAATCAAACTCATAGGATTTAACCCCTCCTACCAAATTCTCCGACGGATGGCATTCTATTTTTTTGTGCTCTTCCACGTTTTGGGTCAATGAGTGGTGGTAACATATTAACAATTCCTTCAACGCGCTCGGTCACAGGCCATATGGTACCCTCGTACGCTGATTTCCATGTCTCCAAGCTGTAATACGCATGGACTAGCGAATATACCCCTACATTAGCGTGTCCACAAGCCGAAATGGCGTGCGCACACGGGATACGATCGATATCAAACATCTTACAACTACATGACTTCGTCTCGATATCGACCACCTCGTTAACTCCATGCCCGTATACATTATACCGTTGAATGCCAATTTCCGAGACGTGTAGATTTTGAGAATTTATGTAGTGAGACCGTAGGATTGACTCGACCTTCGGCGTAAATGACGTAACATTGGCTGTCATCGAAGCTTCGCAAGTTCGTCGATGCTTACTAAACCAACTAGTTGTCAAACGTTGTATCGAATCCAACAATCCTATGAGGGGAAGCTCTCTATCCGCACGTAGAGCGGCATTTATCGATTCCGAGCCGTTTGTGGTCATGATGTTGTACCTCGTTCTCGGGCAATACGATCTCGTCCATTTTGCCTTCGTACCATCCTGAAGATACTTATGCACGTTTTCGTACCGTTCCTTTAGCGTTTCCAACAATCGATCGCAATCGCTCGTCTTGTAGGCGTATGCAATATTAAGGAATAACGCACACGCACCTTTCTCCTTCATACGGGTCTTTATATTTTGTTGAATATGCCACGCACAGAACCCGTGAAACGCATTTGGGAAAACTGCCGGTACGGCTGTCTTTATCCCGCCATGTCTGTCAGAAATTATGACGAGGTCATTTGAATCGGCCACGATCCGTTTCAATCTCGTTAAGAACCATGACCAAGATTCGGTAGATTCGGTGCTCGCAATACCCCATGCGATAGGATATTGGTGGTAATCGCCGTCTTGCGCCGTAGCAACAAGCATCACCCCTTTATATTTTCCCTTTAAAAAGGTGGCGTCGATAGAAATTACCTTACGCATGAAAGCAAATCCCGCTATGCATGCACCGTATGCCAAAAACAGATATTTAAATCTGTTTTCCTCGTCCATCTCCCAATCCGTGACACTTCCGGCGTTCATTTGCTTCACGGCCTCCAAATACGCCGGGATCAACGCGTAACAATCGTCCCCGTTACCGACCAACTCCTCCGTAGCGATATTCTTCCCCTTCCAAGCCTTGTAATAAGAAACATTCACCCCTCTATTTTGCATCATAGACATGATAGCCTTTGGCGCGGGAATGTCTTTAGGCCCGCTAAAATTATCAAGAAGCATCCTAGACACAACCGATGAAGTTCCTTGACGATGACTTCGACGTCGATGAGACACGCCGCATGTGTGTGTGCCGCAATATGTTCGTACCGAGAAAAAAGGGGAATCTCTATCTTTTGCAGCTCGAAAGCGCCACGAACATTGCTCCATCGCACATCTTACTACATACAAAGTCTTGTTCGACTTTACTAATTTGCACTCGAACGACGCAGCCAACGCGATTTTAGATATTTCCTCGATAACTTCCGCCTTATCACGAAACTGCTGCCCAACGTGTAGGCTTGAACCGTCCGGAAATGCAAAAGTACCATCGGCAGCCTCTTCTACCGGGTTTCGATCTATATCGTCATTGTGATCACGGGCTACGAATTCCTCTTCCGACTCGTCAGTGTTTTCAATTGCCTCATCTTCATTTTCATTCGAATGCCAACCCGAGTAATCCCTACCCCCAGACGGTCCAGCGATATCTTCAAGACCCTCAAACGGTTCGATTTGCGCATTTTCATCGCAATCGGCTATGAGCCCGGTATTATTACTAGAAGAACCAGCAAATGCGTCCGACGGAGCCACAAGCGCACATTCCACCACCTCGACATGAATCACGGGTCTCGATTGAGGGCCACCAAAACCCAAGTACGCACGTAGAGCATAGTCGTTATCGATGTATATGGGCCTCGGATAACTATAGGGTACATTTGGCATATAGCTTAGTGTTAGCCTCGCATTGTCGTTGCGAAACGCTAACACGGATACAATTTGCTCCTTTACGTCTTCTAACGTGCATGCGTCCTCATCCACCAAAATTGAATGCCAGCTACAATTTGACGCAGGAGACCAAGTCGAGGTATTGTCCTCGCCGATTAACCACCGACCGTCGAATTGAAATACAATGTTGGTAATTGTCATTTGAACACCTGCAATATTATGCAATGTTACTGTTTAGAAAACGATTCTCGTCATATATCGTGCTTATATATGATCTTCAGCGCATGGATCCCGAACATGGGATCACGGTACCCGCACACAACGCAGGGGACCCGCGCACTGGCGCATGCTACCCGCACACTGGCGCAGGGTACCCGCACACTGGCGCAGGGTACCCTCACACAAGCGCATGGTACCCGCACATTGGGCGCATGGTACCCGCACACTGGCGCAGGGTACCCGCACACTGGCGCAGGGTACCCTCACACAAGCGCATGGTACCCGCACACTGGGCGCATGGTACCCGCACACTGGCGCAGGGTACCCGCGCGCATGGTACCCGCACCTATATCTCACGGTACACGCACCTATATCGCATGGTACTCGCACGCAGGGGTCCCATGCACAAACAGTAGACCTCAGAATATGTATTTTCAGGTCCGATTTCTCGTAATAACCACTGAAACATCGCTACTCTGGCTAGTACACGTGATCTAATAAATAACCCATACATTTTAGGGGGTAATGGACTGGAAATTCACCATTTTCGACGTTAAAATTGCAGTTTTCATGTAACGAATGCTTACTGGTAAATATGCTGAAATGCTTGCTGTTTTCTTGGTTTGAAAAGTTGTTTTCCGGCACTAAACGAAGAGAACAGCTCGCGTCGCTTTAGGTTTGTGAGAGAGGTATGCGTTGTTACCCTTTGTTCTTTAAAATGGAGAAGATAATGCATTCATATCGATTGTATGGTTATGGTTAAAGAGGGAGATGGACCCATGTTCTGTTCAGTCAGTTATT
The DNA here is from genome assembly GCA_004919715.1 of Linderniella brevidens. Classification (NCBI taxonomy): domain Eukaryota; kingdom Viridiplantae; phylum Streptophyta; class Magnoliopsida; order Lamiales; family Linderniaceae; genus Linderniella; species Linderniella brevidens. Next base: position 4,968,179 of record SWDC01000145.1, read on the forward strand.
GCGGCCATTTTTTCGTTTTTCTTTTTATTTTTTTATTTTAATGAGTTAAGTATGAGAATTAGTTAATATGGTTAACGTTTAAACAAAGTGAGGGCTATTGACCAAAAAAAAATCGTCAACGATGCCATTTTTTTAAAATTGACCCAGTCAAGGGCCATTTTTTTAAAAGCCCCCGATATTTATATGTATCAAATTTTTTAAGTTGTGTAAGTACCTGCTAGCCAATGAGAACTGGCTGTGAAACGGTGTAATGCATCTTTTATATAAGTAATAGATATTAAAAAAATAATGGTTGGCCATCGACAGTGGCTCTCGCTAGGCTGAAGGTTATGTCATCCCATTATTGTTGCATAAAAAAATGTATTAATATATATTTATATTATTATGAAATATTAAGATGTGGATGTTTTTAATGTTGATAAGATTAGGTTTATTAAATATTGTAAAAATTAGTTGATTGTTGATGAGATGAGATGAGATGAGATAAGATGTATTTAATGTTGTAAATATTAGATGAAATAGTAGAATTTTTTCTACTATAAATAGACAGATGAATTTGTATTGAATCATATCGAAAACATCAATAATATTATCTCTCCACAATCCCGTGTTTATATTTCTATTCTTGTCTAGTTAGAATAGTTTTATAACACGTTATCAGCACGAGCGGTCTCCGGCAACGATCAACCTCCGGACAAGATCTTATACAACTATAATCGATGTATGGTAATTTTATTTTGTGTACGGTGAGTTTATTTATAACACTCGTACGCTTATGTTACGAACAGTTTAAATTATATAAATATAACATATATATACAACTAAAACGCCTTAGCCCGAGTGGTTTCGCGAAATATCGTCACTACAAGTGATGTGAGGTCCAGATTTCGAATCCCAGTGGTGGCGAGTGGAATTTTATTTTTGACGAGATTTTGAAAATAACAATTTGAATAATATTATTTATTTTATTGATATCTCAAGTATATACCATATATATTTAGAATTAATTTTTGACATTACGGATGAAAAAATTTTATTACCACTTGGAGAAATTAAATTTATACATCTCTGACTATTATGATTTTCTTATTATAGAATCATGTCGTTTTATACAAAGATGAATCTTGCGCTTCTTACTTTATTTACCGTGATGCTTATCGGGTGGTGAATAATATTTTTACAGTTGTGTCTAAAATATAGTTATTAATTGTATATTTTTCATTATTATGATTACCAATATATATTTTATATTTCGAAGGATGTTGCTATATACGATGATTGATCTCTTGATTCTTACTCTACTCACGATGATAATTATCTATATGTGGATTATGTTTTTACCAAGATTTTACGAGATTGATTAATTACGATATTTTTTTTATGTTATAATATATGTTTCTTATGAAATATATTTTGTGATAGAAAGATGTTGCTCTACCTGATGATTGATCTCTTGACTACTATTATCTTTACAATGGCACTCATCGGGATGTGGACTTTATTTTCGTAATGATTTTTACAAAAGAAGATTAATTGTAACTTTTATACTATTTTTTACGATAAACTTTTATTGATATTTATATTGGAAATATTAATGTTATTTACATCATATATTTGTTTTATACTTTATGATTTGAGTATTAAAACGTGTTTTGTATTTTATAATAATATGACGAATTTGCAAAGCCTCGAGTTTGTTGCCCTTGACATATCAGGAAAGAATTATTTATCTTGGGCACTTAGACGCAGAGATTCATCTAAAAGCAAAAGGTTTGAGTGTCATTATTGTCGACCCAAAAACCACAACGGGTGCAGGTGACACCACTGATACTGTAAACATCACAAGCGATCAGGATAAGGCAAGAGCTTTGATAGTTCGTCGCCACCACATTCATGTGGATCTGAGGGATGAATACTTAAATGAACAAGATCCCGCTGAATTGTGGAAAAATCTGAAAGATCGATTTGACCACCTGACAACTATTATCCTCCCAAAGGCAAGGTATGAATGGATGCATTAAGATTACAAGATTTTAAATCCGTCACTGAATATAACTCGATTGTTCATAAGGTGACTGACACACTGAAGTTGTGTGGAGAAACAGTCACCGAAGACAATATGCTGGAGAAAACATTCAGCACTTTTCATCCATCAAATATGATATTGCAACAGCAATATAGGTAGATGAGATTTAAAAAGCATTCAGAGTTAATCTCTTGTTTGTTGTTGGCTGAACAAAACAATGTATTGTTGATGAAAAACCACGAATCCTGACCGGCTGGTTCTACTGCAATCCATGAAGCGAATGTAGTCAAAGGTAATAATGATAATAGTCGAAGCAATGATCGTGGACGTGGCCGGGGTCAAGGCCGTGGACGTGGCCGAGGAAATTACAGTGGTGGTTATCAGCATTTCCGTTGTGGTTATCATAACAATCGTGGCGGTCATCAGAATTTTCCCCAAAAGAGGAAAAATTACGAAAATAATGATGAGAAGAGGCACATTGAACAAAAGAACAAAGATGAGCAATGCTATCGTTGCGGTGGTTCGGGCCATTTGTCACGTAATTGTCGTACGCCCAAATATTTGGTTGAATTATATCAACAGAATACGGGCAAAAAAAAAAGATAATTGAAACGAATTTTGTTCAAAGTGATTTGGCCTTTGTTTCTGGGACAAAAGATGAAAATACAAATTTCGAAACTGCGGATTTCTAGTTTTTCCTGAAGAAAACTAATCTACTATGTATTATTATCGTGTGCTTTATTGTTATGTGTATTATATGCTTTATTATTGTGTGATTTATTATGTATCGTTTGGAGTGTTTTATTAAGTTATATGTTTTCTTGTGATATATCTGTTTATTTTGATAATGATTATTATGTGTTTGTTTATAAAGGAATTTCTCTAATGGAAATGAACATGTGTAATGGAGAATTATGTCTTGCAGACTGTGCAACGACTCATACGATTCTGAAGAATAAGAAATATTTCGATCCTCTTGAAATGAAAGAAACAAGTGTTATTACAATATCGGGTAGCACAAATATAATTGAAGGCTCCGGAAGAGCAAACATTTTACTACCCAGAGGAACAAGGGTGATAATTGAAAATGCCTTATATTCTCTTAAGTTTCAAAGAATTTTATTGAGCTTTAAAGCTATCCGACATAATGGATATCATGTTGACACTGCAGAAAAAACAGATGTTGAATATTTGCACATTACAAAATGGGTTTCTCATGATAAAAGAATTATGGAAATATTACCTTCCTTTGACTCTGGGTTGTATTACACATATCGTAGAACGATCGAATCATATGCTACCGTAAACCAGAAGTTTGCTAATGACAGTGCATTTAATGTTTAGCATGATCGGTTGGGCCATCACGGTGCAATTATGATGCAAAATATAATTGAGAATTCACGTGGGCATTTAATCAAGAACCATATGATTCTTCAAAGTAATGAATTATCATGTGTCGCTTGCTCTAAAGGGAAGTTAATTATTCGGCCATCACCAGCGAAAATAAAGAATGAATCAATAACATTTTTGGAGCGTATACATGGTGATATTTGCGGACCGATACATCCATCATGTAGACCATTTAGGTATTTCATGGTATTAATTGATGCATCGACTAGATGGTCTCGTGTATGTTTGTTATCAACACGCAACATGGCGTTTGCGAGATTGCTTGCACAAATGATCCGACTAAGACCACATTTTCCAGATTATCCGATAAAGAAAATACGCCTTGATAATGCTGTTGAATTTACTTCCAAGGTATTTAATCATTATTGTATGTCTATCGGAATTGATGTTGAGCATCTCGTGCCACATGTTCATACGCAAAACGGTCTTGCAAAATCGTTAATTAAGCGCTTGCAATTAATTGCAAGACCATTATTGATGAAGTCGAATCTTCCCTCGTCTTGCTGGGGACATGCTATATTGCATGCAGCAACACTAATCCGCATCAGGCCAACAAGTTAGAATGATGTATCCCCATTACAAAGGTTCATGGTCAGGAACCAGATATATCCCATCTAAGAATTTTCGGTTGAGCGGTATATGTTCCAGTTGCTCCACCACAACGAACAGAGATGGGACCTCAAAGGAGGTTGAGAATATATTTCGGATATGAATCTCCATCGATAATAAAGTATTTAGAACCTCTAACTGGAGATTTATTTACGAGCAGATTTGCCGACTGTCATTTTGATTAATTGAATTTTCCGACATTAGGGGGAGAAAAGAAACAGTTGGAGAGAAATGTTAGTAGGAATGAATTATCGCTAAATCATTATGATCGTCAAACTAAAGAATGTGAACTAGAAATTCAAAAGATAATTCATTTACAGAGTTTAGCTAATCAACTGCCAGAATGTTTTACTGGCCTTAAAAGAGTGACAAAGTCACATATACCAGCTGTTAATGCTCCTGCAAAAATAAATATTCCTGCAGAACATACCTAAGCCACAACTAAAGCGTGGTAGGCCCTCGGGTTCCAAAGATAAAAATCATCGGAAAAGAAAGGGACAAATAATAATAATAATGGACCAACCGAGGATTTATCGACCAGAGAAGAGTCCATGGGCATAAAAGATAATGAGAATGAAACTCAGGTACCTGAACGTTCAGAAAATAATGATAATGAAGAGATCTCGATAAACTATGCCCAAAATGGAATTAGATGGAACCGAGATGAAGTCAACGTTGACGATAAATTCTCATTTAACGTAGCGCTACATGAAATGAATGAGATTAATGAGAATGAGGATCATGAACCAAAGTCTGTACTAGAATGCAGACAAATAAATGATTGGCCAAAATGGAAAGATGTAATCGAGGCCGGATTGAAATCACTTGAGAAACGAGAAGTTTTCAAATCTGTAGTCCGTATACCAGAAAATGTAAAGCCGACGGATATAAATAGGATTTCATTAGAAAGAGGAATGAAAACGGCAAAATTGTAAGATATAAATAGGTTTTCGCAACGACCTGTTATTGATTATGAGGAGACGTATTCTCCTGTGGTGGATGCAACTACTATTCGTTATATAGTAAGTCTGGCAGTACAAGAAGGTCTCGATATGCGTCTTATGGATGTTGTCACTGCTTATCTATATGGAACACTTGACAGTGACATATATATGAAGCTTCCTAAGGGATTTCAGTTGCCTAAAACTTTATGGCCTAGAAACGAGTACTCAGTTAAGCTGAATAAATCGCTTTATGGATTAAAGTAATCTGGGTGAATGCGGTATAATCGCCTAAGTGAATATTTAGTGAAAAAAGGGTATCAGAATGATCAAACTTGTCCCTGCATATTCCTGAAAAGATGTAAAAATGAGTTTGTCATTATAGCAGTCTATGTTGATGATACCAAAGTTGTTGATTGTTTGAAAAGGGATTTTGAAATGAAAGATCTCGGAAAAACAAAATTTTGTCTTGGACTGCAAATTGAATATTTGAAAAGTGGAATATTTGTACATCAAGAGACTTATACGAAAAAGGTATTGAAAAAATTTTACATGGATGAATCTCATCCACTAGATACTCCAATGATTGTTAGATCTTTAGACGTGAATAAAGATCCCTTCAGACCACGCAAAAATGATGAAGAGCTACTTGGTCCTGAAGTACCATATCTTAGTGCTATTGGAGCACTAATGTACCTTACGAGTCATACGCGACCTGATATGGCGTTCGCTGTAAACTGATTGGCAAGATATAGTTCTTCGCTGACACGTAAACATTGGAATGGAGTTAAACGGATTTTTCGATATCTTAAAGGAACATCTGATATGAGATTGTTCTATTCTAATTAGTCGAAAGCAAATTTAGTTGGGTATGCAGATGTAGGCTATTTGTCTGACCCACATAATGCTCGATCGCAAAAAAAGGTTATTTATTTGCATATGGTGTAACTGCTATTTCATGGCGGTCATTGAAACAAACTTTAACAGCTACTTCATCAAACCATGTGGAAATTCTCGCTATTCATGAAGCTAGCCGAGAATGTGTTTGGTTGCGATTGATAATTGAGCATATCCAACAGAATTGTAGGTTGCTTTTTGAGAAATTACTTCCAACGATCTTATATTAAGATAATGCGGCATGTATTGCCCAATTAAGGGAAGGATATATTAAAGGGGATATAACAAATCATATTTCACCGAAATTTTTCGTCACTCATGATTTGGAGAAAAATTGTGATATTGATGTACAACAAGTGCGATCAAGTGAAAATCTTGCATATTTATTTACGAAAGCACTTCCCCAGTTTATTTTCATGAAATTGGTATATTCAATTGGAGTTCGAAGACTTCGAGATTTATAATGATGTTATCATCATGGGGAGAAAATATGCGTTGCACTCTTTTTTCTTTCAGTGGTTTTTCCCATGTGGTTTTCCCAGTAAGGTTTTTAATGAGGCAACAAATGAAAGCGTATCACTTCACTAGGTTTTTATCCCACTGGGTTTTTCCTAGTAAGGTTTTAACGAGGCAAATTCTTTGAAAAACATCCAATGGAGAGTATTATGAAATATTATATTAAGATGTGGATGTTTTTAATGTTGATAAGATTAGGTTTATTAAATGTTGTAAAAATTAGTTGATTGTTGATGAGATGAGATAAGATGTATTTAATGTTATAAATGTTAGATGAAATAGTAGAATTTTTTCTACTATAAATAGACCGATGTATTTGTATTGAATCATATCGAAAACATCAATAATATTATCTCTTTACAATGCCGTGTTTATATTTATGTTCTTGTCCAGTTATAATAGTTTTATAACATATATATATATATATATATATATATATATGTGTGTGTGTGTGTTATTATATTAAATGAGCCAAATGATATTATTTATTATTATTATGGATTGTGACATGTTACCTTATGTTATGTACCATATAAAGTCATGTTATCTTACCACGAAAGCAACAATAAAATATATGTATATGCTAACGAAATTTCGCATCAAGTTTAAGCGTAATATATATATATATATATATATATAATTAAAGCATTGTGGTTCTTGTTTATCTTTTGATAAATCGGCATAACAGAAGATTGTCATTTGAATAGATAAGACTAATGAAATCACACTTTCGTTTTATTCATCGAATTAGGCCAATTATTGACCCAATGGGAATCTTGGCGTTTGATTCATATAATGATTTAATTATAGTTTTGATTTATCTTCTGCCAACGGTAATGTGAATTTGAACTATAATTAATGCTAAAGTTTAACATAGAAATAAATGCACTTTGGTTATAATCAGCCCAACGGGAGGTTATAATTAATTGATATGTCTCAACGGAAATCTTATGTTTATTTTCCGTATTTTAGCACTTATGTTTAAACGATAAAAGCTTCTTTATATATTTGTAAACGTCTTAATGAAAGTTTAAATTTATATACCTTTTCTCAAAGGAAAGCTTATGATTCACTTTCCGAATCATAATGTAATTCTGAAGTGGTTGAGTTCATAATTATGATTCGTGTTTTTCCTAACGAGCCTAATGTTTGTCATACCAGCCACTATCATGAGTTTGTCATCAATTGAAATGTTTACGGGTAGCAAATTCATGAAATGGAAAGTACAAGTTCTCCTCGTCCTCGAAATCATGGACTCCGATATTGCCTTGCGGGTTGAAAAGCCTAACCCACTTATAGACGACATTCGTAACAAAGATCGGTCTGCTTATGAAAAATGGGACAGGTATAACCGTCTGTCGCTAATGGTAATAAAAAATTCCATATCCTCGGACATACGAGGAGGTGTGGCTGATTCTGATGACGCCGAAATCGTCCTCGGCGTAATTGAGGAGCAATTTCAGAGTTCTTCCCGGATCACAAAAATGGCAACTCTAAAATACAGTGGTGTTGGCGATGCTCGTGGGAAAATCCTAAAAATGAATGACATGGCCGCTCAGCTTAAGGCCATGGATGTGGAGATCTCAGAAGGCTTTCTTGTTTATTTCATTATGACATCTCTTCCTCCTGCGTTTTTTCCTTTTAAGATCAATTGTAATAACCAGAAGGATAAGATCAATATGTGCGATCAGTAAGAAAGACAGACTTAAATCTGAGGCTTCTGATTGTGCCTACTTCACTACTCAAATTTTCAGGAAGCTAGACAGACTCAAATTTTGCCGCGAGAATACCCATTTTCAGGAGTGTCCAAAGTTCAAAGAGTGGTTAGCTAACAAGGGTAAAGTGTCTAACAACGTTTGTTATGAATATTTCCTTTCTAATGTTCATATTGATACATGGTAGTTTGACACCGTTGCTTCTATGTATATAACTTGTTCATTATTGCAGGGATTCCGCCCGGTGAGGAAGCTAAGTAAAGGAAAACGCAAATTGTGGTTGGAAATGGAATAATGATCCAATCGAAGCCGTAGGAACCATCCGATTAGTTTTGGAGAGTGGTTTCATTTTGAACTTATTTAATATTTCTTATGTACTCAGCATTACGAGAAATTTTATTTTTGTTTTCTTTAACATGACCCTTATGGCTTCTCGTTTAAGTTTGAGAATAAAGGCTTTACCATGTTATTAAATTCTCACACTGTTGGCTCCGAAAATCTAGAGGAAAACCTCTATAAATTATGTCTGAATCCTTCCTACAATTCTTTAACGGAATCCACATATAAAATTACAACAAGTCAAACCAGTGGCAAATAAATGTTAATGGATGAGACGTCCGCGATATTATAGCATGAACTTTTTTATATGTTTCACTGTATAGACACTATGACAAAAATATAATACTAATTTCGAATATTCGAGTCGATATTTATACGAATCGAATTCGAATCGATTCGAATAAAATCGAATACAAATATGGATCGATTAAAGATTCGAATAAAAATAGAATACGAATAGAATATCGTACTATTCCATTCGTCTACAATCCTACTTTCGGGTGCATGCGGCTTCGGGTGGTGCTTTTTCAGGTCGGGGTGATGCCCAGCACCCCGCAGGGCGTTGCCCCTTGAGCCCACCCGCTGATTGGGACCGCCACTAGGGGCGCTGCCCCTAGACCCCGCTAATGGCGCTGCCCCTAGGACCCCATAAGGGGGCCCAACCTCCTTGACCCTCGCTTGGTTATGGGTTCTGAAATCAAACAGTTTCCGAGCGTGGACTCTGCACCTCCTAACTCGTCTCAATTACACTAAAATATATAACACGAGCACCACGAGTGAGCTTGAGCTCGAGCTCGCGGCCGGCTCGACTTATCGTTTAACCCTAATTATTATTATTATTAATTATTTATTCTTATTATTATTATTATTATTTATTCTTATTATTATTATTGTGATTATTTTTATTTTTATTTTTATTTTTTGGGGGAAAGGTCACTATTATATATACGTAAATTGTACAAAGATTGTACAGGGAAGAGGGTCGGCCCACCACAGGCGATATTATTATTATTATTATTATTATTATTATTATTATTATTATTATTATTATTATTATTGAAAATCATTACGGCGGGGATTCAGATTTCGAAAAACGGACCACTTGTGGTCGACTTTCAAAATAATCAAACAACAAGCGTTTGAATTCTTCTCGGATTTGGATGAAATCGAAATCCAAAAGCGAGCAGTGCCCAAACGGACGATTTAGAGGAAATCCGAATTTCAAATCAAAATCCTAGTATCCAAACGGTCCATAATAAATACTAGAATTTAGAAAGGTAATTTAATAATTTTATATGTTGGATCCCCGTTGGGAAGAGGACAGGGAATATGATCCTTGTCCCCGCCTACCAAAGGGGAGCAAATTTCCTCAATCACTGCACAATGGGGTGTTAAAACCTGGCCCTGCTCCGTTTGGGGCAGATGCCGCTGGGAACGGGTAATTCCGCCCCATTGCAAGTCTAGCCTTGATGGACAACTTTGCTGGTAAATGTGTCTACTTTTGTCTATAATAATTAGTGGATAGCCCAAAACAAATGTTACCTTAAATTTTCAGAAGAAAACCCATTGACTTTTTACAGGTTAACTTTTTTAGCTCATGGTTATTGGTTATCCCATAGTGTAACGTTACTTCTAAGCTACATGATAACTAGAAGAGGAGGAAAAAAAAACGGAGAATCTAGGAAAATTACGTTCCAGGCTTGCATGTGAGGTATCCCGTGGCTTGCCGATTTCGAGTGACCGAGGTATATATGACAAGTACAACTTTCCTTGCTAAATGCATATGATTATTGTTAGATTGGAATGTGATCACTTGAAAAATAACAAAGTCCATTGTGAAATTCAGTCAACGTCATCGACAACGACATGAGATATGCATGTCATATAATTTGTTATTGTTATTCATGGTATATTGTTTTGAGTACAGTAACGAACTCGTCTGACTCTCGACGAGTGGATCACTTCGAGGAGGATATGGCTGGCCACACTTCTTTTATGTGATATCGTATGCAAGTGATTACTGATCTATGATATATCAAAGTATTTGCTTGAATAATTGATATGTTTGATTTATTATATTGGGGGAGAATAAATGGTCCCCGATGTTTACCCTATGGGTCAATTTAGTCCCCGATGTTTTGCGTGAACCAATTTAGTCCCGATGTTGTTGACTTTGAACCAAATTGGTCCCTCGTTCAGTAATACCGTCAATTTTGATGGAAAATGTCACATTTTGATGCTACATTGGCCTGACTTTCTCCCCTCTTAAACTCTTAATAAAATACTAAAATTAAGAAAGAAAAAAAATAATTCTCTCTCCAAAACAAGAGAAAAACAAATAAATTAAACTTTGAAAAAAAAAAAAAGAAAATGAAAATTAAAAAAAAAAAGAAAATGAAAATAAAAATATAAATTTAATTTTCGTTTTATTATTTACTAAAAAATGCGAAAAATATTTAAAAAAAATAAGAATATAATGAAAAAATATAAAAACTAAAAAAAAAAATTTTTGTTTTACTTATATATTAAAAAACAAAAAAATTATTAAAAATTTAAAAATAAAATGAAAAAACAAAAATAAGTAAAATAAAATAAAATAATATATTCACGGGAATAACATCTCGTTCCCGCCTAGTTAACGGGGAAGAAAGTGTCCCAGCCTTAAAATATTTTTACAATATTTTTATAAACAGTATATAAATTGGATATTTTTTACATATTACAATATAAAAAATATGTAAAACAATTTCAGGCAAGTCCCCACGGGGTCAGAGACGGGGACAATTTCTTCCCAACTAACTAGGCGTGAACGAGATCAGATTCCCTTAAATATAGTATTTTAATTTATTTTATTATTTTATTTATTAAGATTTTTTAATAAATAAGTTAACCGAAAAAATAGTTTTTTTAATATTTTTTATTTTTATTATTATTTTTTATTTTTAAATTTTTTCATATTTCATAATAAATAAAATGAAAAAATAAATTGATTATTTGTTAATTTTAATTTTTTTCTCTATATTTTTTATTTATTTAAATTTATTTGTTTTTCCGTTTTTTAGAGATAATTCTATTTTTTCTTTTTTTATTTATTATCTTTTAAGAGTTTAAGAGGGGAGAAAGTCATGGCAATCAGACGTCGACACGTGGTATTTTCCCTCCAAATTGACAGAATTAATAACGGAGGGACCAATTTGGTTCAAAATTAACAACATCGGGGACTAAATTGGTTCACGCGAAATATCCGGGACTAAATTGGCTCATAGGGTAGGGGACTATGTTGGTATTATCATTGAGGACACCTCATGTGGGGATTATATATATATATATATATATATATATATATATATATCATTACCTCACTGAGAAAGTGGTTTGCTTACCTAGTATATATTTCTTTTTAGGTTGTTAGTAAACTTTTGGGAGAAGGTTTGTCTTTATTCAATCGCGATTTACGTTGTTTCATTTTCGTATATTGCCTTTATTTAACGTAAAGGGATTCATTGTCGGGGCATATCTTTTGAAAGGATAGTTTATGTATAGATATTGTTATATATTTTAGTGTAATTGGGAATAAAGCGTACACAAGTTAGGAGATCCGGAGTGCACGCTCATAACGCTTATTTCGGAACCAAAATCAAGTGGGGTTAAAGGGGCAGCACCCTAGTGGCGGTCCAGCGTCCATGCGGGGTGCAGGAAGTGCCCCGTTCCGAAGGGGCACCACCCTCACAGCATGCACCCGAAAGGGTGTGCATGCACTCACCCTCTGTCACATGCACCCGAAAGGATGTGCAGAAACCCTAAAGGGTATGTAGTTCGAAAAGGTGGTATATGTTGGTAAACAGACATCAACCTTAAAGGTGTTGTGTCTACTGAAGAATGGACACAACTAGTCGAATCTTGAGATATAAATAAGTGGCGAGACATACAGCAAAAGCACATTGAATTCACAAACACGATTTGGCAAAAATCCCTAGTCTTATCCCGGGACAAATTTGGTGAAACTCGTAAGGGTCCGAAATATTGTCTTTGGAAAGTGATTCCAAAACAAGATTCTAGAGAATATCTAGTCATACAAATTAGAAACATTTCCAACAATCAAGGACAGTAACAACTGATTTTATGGCTGAAACAGTGGGAGAGATGACAACGAAAATCTGCAAACTTGACAAGTTCGAGGGGGTAGATTTTCATCGCTGGCAAAAGAAGATGCACTTCCTCCTCACGACCCTCAAGGTGGTGTGCGTGTTGAGTACACCCACGCCTGAGATTGTGGAAAACAAAACACTGGAGGTTGCCGGAAGGAGGAGCAAATGGGAGAACGATGACTACATTTGTCGGGGTCATATTCTGAACGGGATGTCAGATTCATTATTCGACATCTATCATAATTTTGAATCTGCAAAAGACTTATGGAACGACCTCGAAGCGAAGTACATGGCAGAAGATGCTTCAAGCAGGAAATTCCTGGTTAGCAATTTTAATAATTATAAAATGATCGATGTGAGACCGGTGATGGAGCAATTCAATGAACTACTTTGTATTCTTGGCCAATTCACTCAACACCAACTTGTGATGGAGGAGGCAATATCTGTTTCGAGCATCATTGATAAGTTGCCACCATCATGGAAAGATTTCAAGCACACTCTGAAGCATAAAAAAAAGAGGAATTATCCCGGGTAGAATTGGGTGGTCATTTGCGTATAAAGGAATCTCTAAGGGCGCAGGAAAATGACCAAACAAAGGGAAAAACCAGTGTTGGAACATCTAATGTTCACATGGTGGAGGAGCGTGCCAAATACAACAACAAACGCAATGGACATCGTGATAACCATGGAGGTTCCAATAAAAAGCCTAAAGCGGCTTGTTGAAAATGTGGAAAACTCGGTCATTTCAAAAAGGATTGTCGGGTTAGAAAAGGTGGTAGTCAAACAAAAAACACCAAAGGAGCAAGCACTTCGGGTGAAGGGCCTAAAAACCCTACCCTAAATAAGGTCAGTATTTAAACATTTGTTTTACTTCCGGTATACATTATGTATCATTCAGTCCTGATGCATTTTATGTGCAGGATGATGATGAAACATGGTAGATTGACTCGGGTGCCACAACTCATGCATGTAAAGATTGAGGCTGGTCTAAAGATTTTCGACCAGTTGAAGATGGATCTGCTTTACATATGAGCAACGAGTCAAGTGCTCCAATAGTTAGTGTAGGAAGTGTAGTTTTAGAATTTACTTCTCGAAAAGCTATTACTTTAAGTAATATTTTGTTTGTACCAAAGTTGCGAAGAACTTAGTGTTTGGTCTGTCTTTAACAAATGTGGTTACAAGCAGGTGTTTGAATCGGACAAATTTGTATTGACAAAGTCCGGTAATTTTATCGGTTTTGGTTATTATAATAATGGCATGTTTAAGTTGAATTTACAAAAATTGCGCTCTTATAATGAATCTGCATTCATGACATGTTCTAAAGTGAATGATTCCGTGCTTTGGCATGCTAGACTAGGACATGTTCATTATAGATGAATTTATGAAATGTCAAAAGAAGGTTTAATACCAGTTTTTGACATTAATACTGAAAAGTGTAGGACTTGCATGCTGACTAAAATCACGAGGCAACATTTTCCTACGGTGACGCGTTTCTGGGTAGTATTAGATCTTATTCATAGTGATATATGTGATTTGCATGTTACTCATTCGTTAGGTAATAAACGATATTTTGCTACGTTTATAGATGATGCTTCTAGATTTTGTTACGTTTACTTGTTGCATTAAAGATGAAGCATTAAATAAATTTATAATTTATAAGAATGAAATTGAATTACAACAAAATGCCATGATCAAAAGACTCAGAACGGATAGAGGTGGTGAATACTTTAATCCGACCTACTTTCAATCGGTGGGGATTATTCATGAGATTACAGCTCCATATACACCACAGCAGAACTGTGTATCTGAGACAAGGAATAGAATCTTGAAAGAAATGGTTAATTCCATATTATCTTACTCTGGATTGAGTGACGGATTATGGGGTGAAGCTATGCTGACGGCTTGTTATTTACTTAATAGGGTTCCAAATAAAATGAACAAGTTGACTCCTTATGAACTTTGGTTAAAAAAAAAAAACCAATGTTGAACTATCTTCGTGTTTGGGGTTGTCGGGTTGTTGTAAGACTTTTCGAACCCAAGAAGAAAAGTTTAGGTGAAAGAGGTATAGATTGTATCTTTATTGGATATGTTGAGCATTCCAAGACTTACAGGTTCTATGTAATCAAACCAAATGATTCTATTTCGGTTAACACCGTGATTGAATCGAGAGATGCAATTTTTGATGAGAATTGTTTCTCAAGTATACCTAGACCTAAGAACCTGATTTCCATCACAAGTGGTAAGGAGGAAAGTTCTGATTTGACTAGTAATAAGTCACTTGAACTTAGAAAAAGCAAAAGAGGAAGAAAACCAAACCCGTATGGACCTGATTTTCAGTTATATTTAATTGAGGGTTCCAGGGATGAGGTTTCGACCCAACTAATATTGTTTCAATGTTGAGGATGATCCAAAAACATTTGACGAAGTAATGAAGTATCAGGATGTGCTTTTTCAAAGGAATCAATTAATGATGAGATTGATTCCATCATGGGAAATAACACTTGGGTGTTATCAAATTTACTACCAGGCTGCAAACCTTTGGGTTGCAAATGAATCTTCAAAACAAATATGAGAGTCGATGGAACAATTGAAAAGTTCAAGGCGAGATTAGTCATTCAAGGGTTTAAACAAAAAGCTGGAATCGACTATTTTGATACGTATGCACATGTTGCTCGTGTCTCGACTATTAGATTGTTGATTGCATTGGCAGCTATTCACAAGCTCGTAATTTGCCGAATGGATGTGAAAACTGCATTCTTGAATGGTGAATTAGGTGAAGAAGTTTACATTAAACAACCTGGAGGCTTTATCATGCCGGAAAATGAAAACAAGGTATGTAAACTTGTTAAATCCTTGTATGGATTGAAAAAAGCACCCAAGCAGTGTCATCAAAAGTTTGAATGAATTTGTCTTGTCCAATGACTACATTTTGAACCAACCAGACAAGTGTGTATACAGCAAGGTTGCTGACATGTTGATCTTTGGCACTGATCAGAAACAAGTCGAATTGACTAATGCGTTTGGATTGGTGTATTTGAATTGAAATCCATGATTTCAAATTATAAATTTCAAAATCCTAATTTCAAATCCAGATCCATCGTTTGGCAAATGTTAGGATTTCGGGATCCGGATTTCAAAATGAAGCTCGAACTCGAGCTCCAACTCATGAAGCTCATCGAGCTCGACCTCGAACTTTATAAATTAAAATGCACAAAAATAAAATAAAAAACTAACAAAATAAAATAAGCTCGTGAGTCGGCTCGCAAGTTTTCGATCATCGTTCATCGTTCGTCGAGCTTAAGCCAAGCTATTTTCGAACCAACTCGACGTCGTACGTCGAGCTTGAACCGCCTCGTCGAGCTCGAGCCGAGCTTTTGTCGAGCCGGCTCGACTCGTCGTTCGTCGAGCTCGAACCGAGCTTTTGTCGAGCCGGCTCCACTCGTCGTTCGTCGAGCTCAAGCTGAGCTTTTGTCGAGCCGGCTCGACTCGTCATTCGTCGAGCTCGAGCCGCCTCATCGAGCACGTTAGTCGGATCGACTCATCGTTCACTCATAATTGTTATTATTATTATTTATGAAAATTATTACGACGAGAATTTGGATTTTGAAAGCGGGCCACTTGAGGTTGAATTTCCAAATCATCAAATAACAAAGGGTTTGAATTCTCCTCGGATTTGGATGAAATCGAAATCCAAATCCGAGCGGTTGCCAAACGGATGATTTGGAGGAAATTCAGATTTCAAATCGAAATTTGCGAATCCAAACGGATCATAAGGAATTTTTGTCATCTAGATTCTCCATGAAAGATATGGGGGAGGCTGACGTGATCTTAGGTATTAGGGTCAAACGTGAAAAAAAAAAAGAATTGTTATTACACAATCTCATTATATTGAGAAAGAGTTAAAGAAATTCAATTGGTTGTACTCCGGTGAGTACTCCTTTAGATACGAGTATGAAAATTTTGCCTAATAGAGGTGAGCTCGTGTCACAACTTGAGTATTCTAATGTTTAATGTATGCCATGACGAGCACAAGGTCGGAGATTGCGTATGTTGTAGGAAAACTCAGTAGGTTTACTAGTAATCAAAGTGCACACCATTGGCAAGCAATAAGGCGAGTGCTTAAGTACATAAAGAAAACTATAAATTATAGTTTATTTTACGTTGGATCTCCTTCAATACTAGAAGGATATTGTGATGCAAGTTGGATCTCGTACAAGCGGGTGGATATTCTTGCTTGCAGGAGGTGCAATATCGTGGGCTTCTAAGAAGCAAACTTGTATCACGAACTCGACAATGAAATCTGAATTTGTTTCCCTAGCAGCTGTAAAGAAGCTGAATTGCTGAAAAATTTAGACTATGAGACTCCGTTGTGGCCTAAACCGATATCATCTCTCTATCCATTGTGATAGCTCTGCCAGTTTGGCAAAGGCTTATAGTCATATGTACAATGGAAAGTCAAGACACTTAGGTGTTAGACATAACATGATTCGTGAATTAATTACGAATGGGGTGATATCTGTTGACTATGTTAGATCGTAACGAAACATGGCAGACCACTTGACGAAGGGGTTGACAAGAGATTTGATTAACAAATCTACAATAAGAATGGGATTAAAGTCCGTCTGATTTCTAAAGGTAAGATATTCAATTCCCCTCTGATTTAACATTAGAGTATGAATTCAATATGGAAAGCTTACACATGGAACTTGAAGCACATGGTATTTTATATATCATCCCGGGATATGTGCTCGGATCTGCATGACAGTAGGTTGAAGTATAATCTTAATAGCGTCTTTGAAAAAGTGCAGGTGCAGATGCACGACGAAAGAATTTACCTATGTGAATGTGAAGTTTTGTCGCTTCAAGAAACTTTGGACTGAGTTTATATACATTCATGAATGGATATGGCCACAAGGCTTATAATAGTATCGGGTTTAGTTTTTTTTATTCTGAAGACTTGTGTGTGCATTATCTCCATGTATTCAAATGGGTCGAAGGGTTCAATTCATACAACACCCTATCTTCTCGAGTATTTAAAATGTGTAGTGTACTAAGATGGAAATTCAATCTTTTATGACATTTTCCTTTACGCATAAGTTTTGTTTTTGTATTGTTTGTCTTAAAGAAATTGCACTAAAATGGTGAAAGAATGTTATATATTTTAGTGTAATTGGGAATAAAGCGTACACGAGTTAGGAGGTGCGGAGTGCACACTCGGATAACGCTTATTTGGGAACCCAAAACCAAGCAGGGGTCAACGGAGCTGCGCCCCTTAGCGGGGTCCTAGAAGTAGCGCTCCTAGCGGGGTCTATGGGCAGCGCCCCTGCAGGGTGTGGGGTAGCGCCCCATCCCGAAGGGGCACCACCCTCACAGCATGCGCCCGAAAGGGTGTGCATGCGCCCAAAAGGGTGTGCATACACCCACCCTCTGCCGCATGCACCCGAAAGGGTGTACAAAAATCCTAAAGGGTATGTAGTTCGAAAAGGTGGTATCTGTTGGTAAACAGACACCAACCTTAAAGGTGTTGTGTCCACTGACGAATGGACACAACTGGTCGAATCTTGGGTTATAAATAATTGGCGAGACATACAGCAAAAGCACATTGAATTCACAAACACTTCTGCGAAAATCTCTAGTCTTATCCCGGGACAAATTTGATGAAACACGTAAGGGTCCGAAATATTGTCTTTGGAAAGTGATTCCAAAACACGATTCTAGAGAATATCCGATCATACAAATCAGAAACATTTCCAACAGATATTGATCAAAGTTTTTGAGCAGCTCCTTTTGTTACAACATCTTTCGTGGGATTTCAACTTGTGACTAGGGCAGTTCATTTAGTACACTGTAAACTGATTCGAACCAAAACATTTGGTTCTCAAAAGCTGTAAACCGAATAGCGAACTGAACTTAATTGGTTTAGTTTCGGTAAAACCGAAATAAAAAAAAAATTAATATTCGAAATACCAACAGATAGAGCTTCCGAGCCTATAAATAATTGATACATTTCCTTGAATTGAAAACATATCACATGGAAAGCTTACGGACCTAATGCCACCAAAATAGAGACAAAATAGAAAACAGAGTGAGATACAGAAAACTCCAATTATGAGATAGTATGCCCGGACGTGAGAACAGACAGAGGCTACTTCGTGGAATTGCATGTTTAGGGATGGATTTAGTTGGTCGTTTGAGATTGGATTTTGAAATGATATTTGGAAAAGTAATATTTTGAAATGATATTGTAATATAAAAATGATTTAGGTATTCCGGTTTTCATTAGGTAACCGAATTACCAAACCAAAAAAAAAACCGAATTTTTCGGTCATAAAATTTTTAAAATTGAATACCAAACCCACAGTTTGGTATTTGGTTTATATCGAATTTTCAGTTTCGATTCAATTCGGTCAATTAAGTTTGAACACCATTTTTGTGGTGCATGAGTTTCTTAGGTTTGGCTACCATCCTATGTGGTGAAAAGGCCCAAAACATAAAGCCCATTTGGTTACTTGTAAGTATAAGTTGTAGGTAGAGCCGTTAATATGACCCGCGCCCCGCTGCCCGTCCCGCCAAATGGGTGGGGCACCTTAATTTTTAAGGCTTGCCCCCGCGGGTAGCGGGGTGGGCAACAGGCCCGCCTGCCATTTAATTAAAAAAAATAAATCATCAATTAGTTTACTATTTATCAATAATTAACGACAAAAAAAAAAAGAAATTTAAGAGGCTGACGAAAATTGACACAACATACCAAATAAAATCAAAAGCAGAAACCTTCATCACCATTAGCCCTCTCTCTCAAGTCTCAAATCGCGATCACCAAGCAAGCCACCGCGTCGAAGCCCTTGTCATCATCAGCTCCGCTGCTCATCGTCAGACCTCGTCCAAGCAAACCACTGCGTCGAAGCTCATCTCGGCCCTTGTTCATCATTAGTTGCACCCTATCATCCTCTCCGATCCAGCGTTGTCTGTATCCGCTGTGATTCTCATTAGGTACTTTTGACTTTGAGTCTTGATTTGGTAACTAGGGTTTTTTATTTGAAATATAGCTGGGATTGATTCTTCAAGTGTTAATGAAGGCGGTGGGTCGGTATGGATATAGAAAAATCTGGATCGAATGTTTGGATATATTTGATAAAGTTGATGCGGGTGTCGGACGGTATAAGGTAAAGGCATGTCACAAAGAGATAAGAGGTAGGAGTAAAAAATATGGAACATATAGTTTGAGACGTCATATTCAATCATGTAAATCGATTAAGTTTTATGATGTTGGAAAAATGCTCGTTGATAGCGAGGGAAAGATAAGATCTAGAAATATTAGTCCCAAGACTTCGAGTGAGATGTTATCTGCTGTTGTTATTAGGCATGACGACCTTTTTTCAATTGTCGAGTATGATGACATTAAGGCTTGGATGAGATATATAAATCATGATGTTCATTGTGTTAGTAGAAATACCCTTGTTTCTGATATTACGAAAATGTTGTTGGAATTTGGGCTAAAGGCCCAAATAGGGTTTAGACCCAATAAATAAAAGCTTAACCGATTTTAATTAAATCGAGAAGTCGTCGTTCGTCGAAACCCGAAATTAATGAAAGATTCAAATTCTACGTTTCAAGGGGAATTTATCGAATATTAATTGGCCTTAATGTCATCATACTTTAACCCCATCTTTTTATAAATTTTTGCCCGGGGCTCGGGTCAGTGTCGGCCCCGGGCAAAAAGTTCAAAACAGCCACAAAGATGCAACCATTCGCAGAATCGCCCCAAACCTATTCAGAAGCTATAAATAGACCCCTGCTGAAGTTGGAAAAATCATTCAATCGAACCCCAACATTCTAGAAATAGTTCATACACAGTTCAAAGAAAAATCAAAGCAAGAAAGGCTCGAGTCTTCGAGTAGATTCGCCGATAATTTTGTATCGTTGTGCAACGTGCAAAATTCTGAAGTCGTTGTATCTTCGGGACGGATTGCGATAACCCGAGGCACTGAAATACGGGGCAATAACGTCTTACGGATAGCGTACGTAGTACATGCCTCGACTTCGACTCTAACGAAAATTCTGTTCGAGTTTCTGCAGCCACCGACCAGACGATATACACCGGAACCAACAAATGTATGTGAGGGAGAACGAGAGACTTAAGCAACTCTTGTCTATGCTTGATAATAAAATTTGTTTGACTTCTGATTTGTGGACTGCTTGCACTAGCAAGGGGTATATGTTTTTGACTGCCCATTTACTTTGTTTTGCTTTTATGCCGCCTCCACATTCTAGTGTTAATTAGCGTCAAAAGTATTTGAATTTTGAAGGAATGGGGTATTGAGAAAGAAATTTTTCCTTTGACGCTAGATAATGCTACCATCAACGATTGCATGGTTGACATTTTGAAGGAACAACTACACGATAGCCTATCGTTTGATGTTGTTCCGCCCACATTTTGAATTTCATTATCCAAGAAGGAGTGAAAGTTATTAATGAGGCTTTGAAGAAGATAAGAGATTCTGTTAAGTATGTGAAAGGCTCTTAAGGTAGGAAGAAAAAATTTGAAGAGTGTGGGCATGCTGTTGGTGGGATTGATACGTCTATTGGCTTGAGACTTGAGGTAAGTACTCGTTGGAACTCAACTTATTTATTGTTAGAGAGTGCAATTAAATACAAAAGGGCCTTTGCTTCTCTTCAGTGGAATGACAAAAACTATAAATTTTGACCTTCAACTGAAGAATGGTCGAGGGCGGAGAAAATTTTTGAGTTCCTTGAGCCTTTTATTGAGACAACAAACTTGATCGCCGGTTCTTTTTATCATACGTCGAACTTGTATTTTATGCAAGTAATTCAAAGCATGTTCATGGAAAATATTTACAATGAGGATGATCGTATTAAGAACATCTGTTTAAATATACGGGAGAAATTTGATAAGAACTGCAGCCAATATAGCGAGGTGCTTGCATTTGAGCTATTCTTTTTGCCCCGTTAACCCCAAATGTTAGAGTATTTTTATAAGAAAGTTGAGCACGATCCGATCAAATGTGCAAG
The DNA here is from genome assembly GCA_004919715.1 of Linderniella brevidens. Taxonomy (NCBI): domain Eukaryota; kingdom Viridiplantae; phylum Streptophyta; class Magnoliopsida; order Lamiales; family Linderniaceae; genus Linderniella; species Linderniella brevidens. Next base: position 4,989,810 of record SWDC01000145.1, read on the forward strand.
TTCTATTTCTCTTGTGAAGATAAAAGGTTATAAGCTTTTTGAACATTATGCGAGCGCTACAACCTTGAATTCTTTGCAAGCACAACTTTCTTCGCCTTCTTCGTATACTTCTATGCAAAGTGGATTGAGAATGAAAACCAACGGCAAAAGAATTCTTGATGCAAGTATTTATTCCATCTTCTACCTACAATAACATTGTAATATTATTCTTTTATGTATTGTTTTATTTGATATAGGAAATTATGGAATATGAGAGTCAAACTATCACGAGTGTCGGAAAATCTCAATTGGATCTCTACTTGGAAGAGACGGAATTTAAACTTAAGCATTATGAGAATTTGAATGTTTTGGATTATTGGAAGAACTCTAAGATTGATTCCCGGCACTTGCAACGATGACACGGGCTGTGTTGGCCATTTCCATTACTACCGTTGCATCGGAGTTGGCATTTTCTATTGGTGCTTGCGTGCTCACCAAATATCGAAGTTGTATGCTCCCGGAAAAAGTTCAAGCCCTCATATGCACTCGTAATTGGTTGCATAGTTATGTTGTTGGTATGTTAACCGACTACTATGTTCATTTACGTTTTTCCCTTCTTGTATGTAACTAATTTCTGTTGTGTATCTCCTATCCTATGTAGATAATGAAGAAAGTGCTTACATGAAAGCAACTTCATCAAGTGGAGGACCAACTATCGTTGACGACAATGATGAGATAATGAAGTTCTTAATGATGTAATGGTTGATGATTTTAATTTGTGATCAATGTTTAGTAGCTTTGTTTTGAGTGAAGTTGTTATGACTTGTCTTGTGGATTTTATGTTTGTGGATTTTTTCGTCCATTGTATGAATGTTGATTATTTTTAAGCACTGCTCTTAATTTATTTTTAATGAGGGCCCTAAGCCCGCTGGCGGCACGGAGCGGGCCTGAATTCTAGGCCCGTCAAATGGAGGACTTACCCGCGCGGCCCGTTGACGGCTCTAGTTGTAGGATAATTTGCAGTTGCATGGATATAAAAAACAAGAGTGGAAATCAACTGGAATGAAGGTAACCCCGTCACTGCTCTGCGTAGCGTTAATGATCTACTCATTGTGCATTCATCTAACGTCGGATTGGTTCTGAAATTTAGACCACATGTTCGTAACTCACGGTTCTTATAATTCACTTGGCAAATCCTTATTTGGTTATTCGAGGCTTGAGAAGTTGGGCTCGGACTAGGGGTAAAAGATAAGCAGAATCGGCTCGTAAGCTATATGAGTTGGCTCAAATAAAGCTCGACTCGAGCTTATATATGTCGAGATCGAGCTCATGATTGTCGAGCTCGAGCTCCATAGATTCTAACCAAGCTTGAGCTTCAATAAAAGAGCTCGAGCTCGGCTCATCCCTCGCTCGGACAATGGTTATTGTTGTAAGGGCATTTTTCTGATTTATCTCATTTTAAAAGTTTGTAGCTCTTGGGTTGACTTGATAATTTGTGCTTATGTTTGCACCTGACCATTACTTTGTAGCTTATGGTAGAAATAAACTACTTTATAATACAAAAGTGCTCAATCTTATATTAAGAAAATGGGTTTTATTTATCCAAAAAATATTTTTCATGATTAAAAGTACTTGGTAAGAAAAATCTAATGTTAAGAAATGTCGCCAATGTTTTTCCATCGAGGAAAATGTCGGACTAGTGTTTTGCCATGATATGAAGCTTTAATGTTGTTGGGATCCAACGAGCAAAGAATTTCAAAGAAATATTAAGTCGGGATAGAATATTAAGTTTTTTTTAAGCTTAAAAATGATGTAAACCATATTTGGTGACAAACTTATGTGATACTCTGTCTCGAATGAGTGATTTCTATCTCTCATGAGTTTTTTCTTCCTTCCCTCTTGGAAGTCTCGACACGGTCTCGGCCTACCACCACCAAGATTTTATTGAAAGATTTTCTTGGTGGTGGACCATATTTTCAAAATCTTTCAACTTTGATGTTATTCGGAAAACCCTATCAAATGTAGCCCTGGTCGAGGGATGGATATGAACCACTTGACAGGCTACCACTTTGTCATTCAATTTTATCATGATCTGGATTGTTGCAGAATACTTCAGTTGCAACCGTGGTCGTTCGATCGAGAAGCATCTTATTATACTAAAAGAATTTCAGACATATGATGATCCCCTTAACATTGACCTCTTCCTATGCCCATTTTCAAGTTCAAGTTTTCAATCTCCCTTTCTGGGCCCGAACGGAAGATATATATAGCTCAGAGCATTGGCGAAGGTTGGAGTGGTTATCTCGAGTATGATACAAATGATAGAAATCATTGGAGAAGCTATGTCAGGATTAGGGCTGTGATCGACGTATGGACGCCTCTGAGGCGGAAGATGCTGTTGGAAGCCAAGGGTCAAGACAGAAATGCATATTGAATTTAAATATGAAAGGCTTACCAACGTTTGTTATCTCTGTGGTCATTTGGGTCATTATGTGGCAGCTTGCGATAATCAATACAAGGAAGGGTTCATCGACCTGGAAATGATTATCCTTACCCGCTTTTTCTTCGGGCAATCAAAATGACTACAGCATCTCAGAGTTTTCATGGATCAACGGCATCGGGTGAGATCGCCGGAATCAGGAAAGAAAAATTCCCCACGATTTGAGCGGTGCGCTAAATCCTAATTTGGCAAGTTCTCTACTTTCGGTAGGGAGTGTTACTTTTCGACAAGAAGATCCCCCCATAAAACCTCCGCCACAAAATCAGCCGAAACCCATGGAATATTTACCTTCCATAATTTCCTCTCTTCTACATTAACACCCCATTTGTCATCTCTCGCTCAAATCAATCATATATCTTCAACCCCCAAATCTCACCGATTACCATTCTTGTACGCAATTTGTCTTCCCCAATTAATATCACATCCCAACCAGCTGAAGATGGTCCTCATTCCTAATTATCTCTTTCCATGATTCCCGCGCCTACAAATGTATCCACCCTTACAACCCTAACCGAAGTCCAAGTCCTTACCCAACCCGACCCTGAAATAAAACCAACAGCACCCGGTTGCATGACCCAAAACCCATACCCTTAACCGCCTTCATAACACGGATAATCCTACCTATCCTCTCGACTCCACCAAACCATCTCCATTGAATAGCTCCAAGCCACCATTAAGTTTAAAGGTTGCCACTGATGAGCCCGACAATGATCAACTTCTAAAAACAAAAGACCCTCCATGTCAATCCCACTCCGGCGAATATCAACCAGCATCCTTTCTTATTCCTAAATCCGAACCCCCATCCCAATCCAACTTACGATGAGATATGAACCCACCATCCTACCTAAGACACGTACCCTACCCAAATCTGCGGATGTTACCATACCCAAGGGCGTCTCGAAGAAACGAGAATTTGTTCCTATTGTTACAGTAGTGGAGCCGAGTTTGAAGAAACCTCTCTTCTTTATTCCGTGAAGCATTCCCATTATGAATATCTTATGTTGGAATTGCCATGGTTTGGGCGGAGCCTCAACAATTCATGAACTCAAATCTCTCATCCAATCAAATAATGTCGACCTGATTTTTCTCATCGAAACCAAGTGTCGGAAGGATAGGTTTGAAAATTTTCATAGAAAACTCGACATGCATGGTGTTTGTATTGATGCAAATGGCTTCAGTTGAGGTCTCATACTACTGTGGAAAAGACATGTTCTAGTTTCTCTTTGAATTTTCTCTGCCCAATTTATTGATGTTAATATCGGCGGAAAAGCAAGGAGGCTGTTACGTCCCATTAGCAGTTTGAAAATTTCACGGGCTCTCGATTGTCGCGGGCTAATCGATGTGGTGTGATAATAATATCCATGCAGAACATGTTAAGGCACGCTTGGATAGAGCATGCGCATCGTCGTCATGGATGCATATTTTTCCCGCTACTAGGGTGTTCCACTCTCAGACGTATTCCTCAGATCATCAAGCCATATCTATCCAGCTCCAACCGCAGTCTGAAGGATCCTTGGATCTGAGGGGACCTTTTCGCTTTGAGTCACATTGGACCCTCAAGAGTGAATGTTCCGTAATTATCAAATCTTGCTGGGATGGGAGACATCATGGGCATCGGATTTGGGAGAAGCTAGCAAAGAGTCGTGAGAGACTGCGACGTTGGAGCCAAGATTGTTATAGCAAATCTCCTTTTGCAACTGGAGAAGGAGCAGCCTCTGCAAGCAAAAGAGAAACTTGCAAAGCGATCTAGAGGGGCTACTTAGTCGTGAACAAATGTATTGGGAGCAACGGGCTAAGGTCGAGTGGCGAAAGGGGGGCGACTGTAACACACGATTTTGCATCGGTGGGCATCCATTAGAAGGCATGTTAATCGAATCTCTCGGATCATGAATGCATAAGGTCAGTGGCGTAGCGAGCCAAAGGATATTGAGGGAACGGTCTCTTTACATCGTCAGAACCTTCACCTGAGGCAATTGACGCGGCAATTAAGGCCATCCCGCTTCGAGTATCGCATGAGATGAATGAGGTGCTGCTGCGAAACTATACTCCCGATGATGTCCAAAGCGCTTTAGCAGGTTGGCACCCTTCAAATCTCCGAGCCCGGATGGCTTTCTTCCAACTTTCTACCAAAAATATTGGGATATAGTTGAGAGGAGCTACGACGGCTATCCTTGAATTTTTAAATTATGGTATCTCGTTGCCCGAGTTTTATAACGCGCATATTGTTCTTATCCCCAAGTGTCAAAATCCGGTTAACATGTCACATTTTTGTCCCATTTCTCTTTGCAATGTTTTGTATCAAATTGCCGCCAAATGCGTTACTAACCGTTTCAAGCCTCTAATGGACTCGATAATCTCCCCTATGGAGTCTACTTTTATCCCTAACAGATTGATTACTAACAATATCTTGATCGCCTTTGAGCTAAATAATGCCTTGAAACAACGTAAAAATGGTCATCAAGGTTTATGCGCTATAAAGCTTGATATGAGTAAAGCCTACGACCAGGTAGAATGGTCATTCCTTGAGCGAGTGATGTATAAGTTGGGTTTTCATCGGGACTTCATTCGCTTGGTTATGTTTTGTTTCTTCAGCCGATTATTCCTTTATGTAGAACGAAGAATTCTTTGGTTACCTTAAGCAACAACGAGGGCTACGCCAAGGCGACTCCCATTTTGTTTCTCTTGTGTATAGAGGCGTTTAGTACTTTATTTTAGGATTTGGAGGCTTGATATATGAATCAAGGGTTCCGAGTGACAAGAACTGCACCATTAATTTCAAACTTGTTGTTCGCCGAATCCTAATTTTCTGTCGAGACAACACTTCTGATCTTAAGGCTATCAAGGGCTTGCTCCATACCTACAAGGAGGCATCGAGGCAGACCTTAAATTTTGATAAATCGGGAAGCACGTTCTGTAAGGACCCGACTAAACGAAGAGAAGAGAGATGAGTTAGGCTAAATTTATGTTTGGGCCATATTTGATATTTTCATATTTTAATCCATGAGGCAAATATAAGTATTGTAAAGACGTTTATTATGGGATTAAGCCAAAATGAATGAACTTCTATCTTCCTAAATTCTCATATTCTTCGTCCCTCACTCTCTGTTCTCATCTCTCTCCCGTAGCTTCGACAGCTTCGTCTTTATCTCACCTTGTTATCTTCCTCTCTTTCTCATCTATTTTCTATATTGCATCTGTAAAGTATTGATAAAGGTACGCACGCTAAGTGTTCGATTAAAAGACAAAAAGTAAGAACCTGATCGAGGCTTCGTAGGAATGGTCGGGATCTTACAAGTGGTATCAGAGCCTTCGGTTCTCAGATTTTTTATTTCAACAATGGCGATTAATCTCTATTCAAGGCACCTTCTCTCTTCGATGGAAAAGGACCGAAAGCTTGGCTGGAGGAGTGTATCTGTTATTTCAAAGTCTTGTCGATCCTCGATGATGTGAAGCGAACGCTGGGAGCCTACTTTTACCTCAAGGGAGAGGCTCAGGTATGTTTTGACGAGTACTACGAAAATAATTATCCGATTTGGAATGAATTCACCAAAGTCGTGCTCGAGAGGTTTGATGCGACGGAGGTGGTAAGTGATGAATCTGTGTTGTTTGAGGTCGACTCAGTATCGATTTTGAAGATACCTCGGTGTTGGTTAAGATGGAACAGATGATGTGTGATAGTGATGTAGCGGTGACTGTGGATAAATCTGTGTTTGTTGATGAGGTATCGATGTCCGAAATTGAGGAATCGATGTGCAGCGTTGATGATCTTGGGAAGGCTGAAGTTACGTTGGTGTTCGGGTGGAATTTGGATGTTCAGATGCGTGGTTCGGGGACAATTGCGTTTCAGGAGATCAACCAGCCCTCAGATTTGATTAACTCGGCCACGATTGAAAGATCTGGCACTAATGAGTTCATGAAGGCAGTAGATGTTGTAGATGATAGTATGATCGTTCAAGCGAGGATAATGGTGTCTCAAGCCGCCGCAAATTGAGACGGACCAAAATGAAATGTTCGATCAAGGTCGGTGGTACGTCGAGCAGCTGCACGTTGGAGCTAATCTACCTTTCGATTGAGGAAAAATGTAGTTGATGTAGCAGTTAGAGCAACGACGAGAAAAGCAGTTGTGGTGTCGGTTCGTGGACTGAAATATCTACCTTTCGATGGTGGAAAATGGGCAGCAGTCGGGCGACGATGGTTGTGGTATGCTGTCCTATTTGATTTTTGCGATCGCATTCCTTTGGGGAATTTCGTGAAGATGGTGCACAATAGTATTGAGTACGGTGATGAGGCTTATCATGCACTGAGGAACGTTGGCGGGCTGGGCAGTAAGGAGATTGGAAGTGTCTTCGAGGAGTGGAACAGAGATGAGCTAGAGAGCTTTCTAATTGAGACCACCGATATCTTCAGGATCAAAGATGAAGGTGAAGGGCTTTTAGTCGATAAGATCCTCGATAAGACAATGATAAAAGGAACATGAACATAGACCGTTCAACAAGCCGCCGAGCCAACAATTGCAGTACCCACCATCGCAGCATCTTTAGAACCCCCCTACATGAGTGCCTTCAAAGAGAAAAGAGTAGCAGCGAGTGAGATTTTCATGAACAAGGGACTACGGGAAACCAAACGCTCCCGTAGCATCAGCAAAGCAAACAAGAAGAGGTTGATAGATGTCTTTGGGCAAGCTCTCAATGCATCGAAGATATGCATCTATGCTCAAAGTAGGAATCTGCTGCGGTCGAAGAGCGTGGAGAAGGGCTGTGGTTTGAACTTGGGGGAACTTGCAAGGACTTGGAAAGGCGGGTGCATTATAAGGGCTATTTTTTTGGACATAATTAAAGTTAGATATGTGCTTAAGGATTACAAAACCAGCGGAGTCTTGATAAAATACTTCAACAAGGAGCAAGCTGATCAAAGCAATTTCCGGAATAACGACACAACATCCCAAAGAACTACGCTGAATCTGAAGAATCTGGCTAACGATGAGCCTGCTGCGGATGCTAGTATGAGTAATCACCTTGGCGTGGGCCCCAAATACCAACCTTTCGATCGGGGGAGAAGTCAATGGTGTGTTGTAGAAAATCTGTTGTGGAGCACGACATTAGCACAAAGAAACCGGCCCTTCGAGCGAGGTCGGTGGTACATCGAGCAAATACACAATGGGAAGGTCCAAGGTGTGACGTTTGATCGAGAACTTGATGCTAAGATCATTGATGATGAACCCAGAGAATCGTTTACTCCATTTGGAATAGGTTCCTATTTGCAAAAGTTGCTCTGCAAGCTGCAGCGAGGATGCGAACTCGAGTTGTGATGTTCCGATGCACATTACCCTACCCGGCAGTAAGGTTAGCAATTCTATATGAGTAACGGAGGCTCTCCATTCAGCCGAGGTAAAAAATGTTGCCATAGTTTGTCCAAGATCCCCATTGATGGCTTCCGTCTTGACCTATTTGATGGAACTCCAAGGACTGTCAAGAAAATACCAACCATTCGATCGAGGACGTTGGGGTGTTGATGAAAGCGTGAAACTGAGCCTACCGTTTGATCGAGGAAACAATGTAACCTATGCAGGAGTTCGACGTCTAGCACGAGGATACCGACCTTTTGATCGTTGAAAAGATACAGTAACCACGACGAGGGATATGGCACCTGAAATGACTATTGGGCATAAGATGTTCGCTGGAAGTGGCAGTGATGCACCGGGAATTAAGACGAGAATGAAGGCTTTTTTAACTAAATAAATCAAAAAAAACATTTAATTTTTAAAATAGGGCTTTTTTTGAACATATTAATAAAATAGGGTTATTTGCGGGTATTACCCGCGACGTCGTGGGCAATGGGCGCGACGATGATGTTGGCCCGTTTAATCGCTTAAACGGGCCCTTAAACGGGCCAATATCGTATTGGGCCCGTCGTCGCGTTTAATAGACGCGACGACGCGTCCATTGAGCGCGATGATGGGACATGTTCACGCGTTGTCTGTTAAAATTAAAATTATTGGAGAATTGATGTGGACGTAACGTTCACGAGTTTTGCAGAAGAATCGTTGCGTCCAATAGATGCGACGTCGCGTCCATTAGATGCGACGTCGCGTCCATTAAATGCGACGATTTTTCCTATATAAAGTACTATAATTCCATATACGTTGATATGTAAAAAAAACAACTTGAAGTTTTTAAATTCCTCCTCAAATTATGACATCCCGTAAAATTCAAGTCTCTATCTACTACGGTGGCGAAATCATTACCGAATCAAACTCCATTCGTTACAGCATCCCACCCATTTCACTTAGACGAATTCGTCGCGACACTAGTTTTGCTCAATTTCTGGGCATGCTACATGAGGTTATTCGCCTCGACAACAATTTTTCCTCCTTAACCGTTCATGTCAAGAATGAATACTATCAGCATTCTCGACTCTATCAGAGGCTCTTTCAAATTTCAAACGACGCGGAACTACCGTACTTCTTGGATGCTGATGCGGAACTAAATTTAATTGAAGTGTTTGTCGAGGCCAGCGAGAACGTTCATCCCGACCGTAATGAAGACGCACCCGACGTGTTCACCAGCATCACCTCCAGCCACTCGTTCCCTGATATCACGGCAGTTACTCAAGGAATGAGTGACTTTCACTCCACCCTCCTCATATAGATATTCCTTCGAGCAGCCGTGATGTTCCTAATATGTCGAATGTGTCACAACCTGAGCCTGTGCCCGAAGACTTGCAAAATAGTGACGCTAGCGACTCTGACGCTGACGACGTTGGTGGTGCACTGGAGGATTTTCCGGATCCCGCTGATGATAACGACGATAGCAACGATGATGGAAACAATGATGGTCCGGAGAACGACATTCCATTGCCGGCGGAAGATGGTCGTGTACCTTACCAACCCGTGCCTTTTTATTCAACATATCAAATGGCGCCTCCAGAAGCCAACGAGGTCGGCGGTGATTTTACAATAGGGACAATCCCAGGTTCAGAGTCGGTATGACATTTAGTACCAAAGCTCACTTACAAGAAGCTGTGGGCGATTATTCTTACAGGGTGGCTAGACGTGAGTTTCACGTCTCAGAAAGTAACAAAACCGTGTGGGGGGTGAAATGCAACCATAGCCATGAGTGTCACTGGAGGTTACGAGCATGCTTCAGACCGAAGAAATGTTATTGGAAGGTTACGATGTATGGGGGGCCACACACATGCTACATGAACGAGTTGTCGAGAACACACCGTAACATTTCGCAAAACACAATTGCGAGAATGTTGATTGGAATAGTGAAGACAGACCCTCAATTTCTACCAAAGAATGTAAAGCAGGTGGTGAAGGACAATACCGGGTACGACATCTCATACATTCAAGCGTGGCATGGCCTCAAAAGTGCGAAAGAAAATGTCTACAGCAACCCTACGTCCTCTAATGTCACAGTCGCCTCCCCCACCGGTAGGTGAAACGTGTGTGTCTCCTTTCTCCACCGTTCTACCAGTGCGGTAATCAAGTGTGGATCTAATTTCTGAGATCCACAACTATAGACGCCGTACAGCGACATAGTATCTAACTTCTCTAAAACACGACCGTGTAAATGCACCGGTCGTGATATCTTACCCCACACTACGTTGTCTAACCCCCTCACCGTCAACGGGGTGTCAATAGCACCATCCGTGTTGGATAGCACATCGTTACAACGATGACTATCCTGGAAAATCAACAACGAACGGTTGGTCGGACCGTAGAAATCGTTCGTGTCCATCCTAAATCGAACAAAACAATGTTATAACCAATCAAACAATATAGATCCGATGACTACACGAATCTGTCTTATGTTATAACCAAACAACGAATAACAAACGAACAACTAAATTTAACTATAGCAAACAAATACCTAATAATATACGGCGGAGAGCGTACGGAGGCGCGGAGGCGGTGGAGGTCCGGTTCGGCGACGGCGGCGGTCGCGGCGGGGTGGTAGAGAGAGAGAGAGAGAGGCCGGGCGAGCAACGCGGGGTGAGCGGCGGTGGTGGCGGAGCCGGGGGTCGCGGCGGGGTGGTGGACGCGGTGGAGAGAGAGAGAGAGAGCGGTCGGGCGAGCTGCGCGGGGTGAGCGCCGGACGTAGGCGGCGGAGGCGGCGGGGTCGCGGCGGGGTGGTGGACGCGGTGGAGAGAGAGAGAGAGAGAGAGAGAGATAGAGAGAGAGAGAGATCGAGGCGCGGTGGCGGGGCGTGGTGAGCGGCGGACGGCGGCGGCGGCGATGCGGCGGCGGAGGGAGAGGGTTAGGGTTAGGGTTTTGGAGAGAGAGAGATTGAGGGAGAGAGTGAGGGAGGGAGAATAGATCTCAGATCTATATATCCCCGACGTCGCGCCCATTAGGCGCGACGCCCGTACTGGGCCAAAAAAAAGGCCCAGTACGGGAGCCCCGCACCACTGGCCCACCACGAGGGTGCGTCGCGCCCATTGCCCGCGACGTCGCGGCCATTAGGCGCGACGTCGCGGGTAATACCCGCAAATAGCCCTATTTTATTAATATGTTCAAAAAAAGCCCTATTTTAAAAATTAAATGTTTTTTTGATTTATTTAGTTAAAAAAGCCCGAGAATGAAGTTGTTGGTCTCTAATCTTGAGGGAATCTAAATAGATGATGTTAAGGAACTGTCTTTCAAGGCCACGTTGTTTGCAGGAATATCTCAGGCCTATCAAGGTTTTTTAAGATTGGGAATTATGATTGTTCTTCTGTCGAAGGCCACTCTTGTCAACATCATGGTTGGTTCTTGCACCTTGTTTTCGCATGCTGCTGTGAATTATAATGTTGGAGCAAAATATCATAGTCATGCGTAATAATGACATCGACAATTCTCCTAAAGGCTGGGGTGATCAACTATCAATCTGCCCACAAGCTGCTGAAAGTGCACAAACTTGGGTTCTTGGCTTCCTTGTGTTCCCTTCTCAACGTTCCCTTCATCCCGAATCTTCTTGGAGGAAAGCGAGGACCACACACGCCAATACAAGCTGGGAAAGGTCACTTGCGGAAGGAAGGCTCACGTGTAGGGATTTCAATTTTAGTCTTCGGAAACAAGGGCATCGTCAACGTCATCGAGACTCCGATTATCAAAAGGATGGCGCGACACATCCTCGAGGATGAGGATGTCTCCAACGGGGGAGTAATGTAAGGACCCGACTAGACGAAAAGAAGAGAGATGAGATGGGTTGGGCTAAATTTATATTTTGGCCATATTTGATATTTTCATATTTTAATCCATGAGGCAAATATAAGTACTGTAAAGACTTTTATTGTGGGATTAAGCAAAATGAATGAACTTATCTTCCTAAATTCTCATCTTCTTCGTCCCTCACTCTCTGTTCTCATCTCTCTCCCGTAACGAGCGAGCTTCAATCGCTTCTTCTTCTTTATCTCACCTTGTTATCTTCTTCTCATTCTCATCTATTTTCTGTATTTTATCCGAAAAGTATCGATAAAAGTACGCACACTAAGTGTTCGATTAAAAGCCAAAAAGTAAGAACCGATCGAGGCTTCATAGGAACGGTCAGGATCTTACATGTTCTCACCAAATTTACGCGAGAATCTTTGCGAGCTATGTCGGGGGACGCTGTCGATTTTTAACAAAGGCAACCACGCTCTTTACTTGGGTCTTCCTGCGGTTATGGGACGTTTTAAAAGGGATGTCTTCTCATACATTAGCGATCGCATTTGGAACGCATCGATGGGTGGTCAGAGAAGCTGCTTTTACAAGTCGGACGTGAAGTTTTGATCAAATCAATTTTACAGGCCATACCAACATATGCAAGGAGTCGCTTCCTCCTCCGGGTACATATCATTCGGAGGATTGGACAGCTCATAACACGATATTGGTGGAAGTCGAGTGATACGAGGGGCATTCATTGGCTATCTTGGGATAAGTTGTGCCTTGAAAAATCGGAGGGTAGCATCAGCTTTAAAGACATTCGCTCTTTTAACCTCGCTCTCTTGGCAAAACATGCGGGGTGATTGTTATCTAGACCAGAGATCTTGGTTGCTAAAGTTTTCAAGACACGATATTTTCCCAATTGTGATTTCATGTAAGCGAGTCGGGGTTAAAGCACGTCATTTACATGGAAGGGTATTTACGAGGAAAGATATTTGATAACTATTGGGGCCCGATGGCAGACTCGATGAGGCACTTCAGTGAACATTTGGAAAGACCCTTGGCTTCACATCGATGTACTTTTAAGGTGGTTTCACCGGTTCATTTAGGTTTCGAAGACTACACGGTGCATGATCTGAAACTACCCTCTCTTCACGCGTTTAATGAGCCCTTATTCGGTATCTTCTCTTGCCCATGGATGCTAATATCGTTCTTGGGATCCCACCATGTTTGTCAGGCGCGACTGATCTTATCATCTGGCATCATACAAAGTCACGCATTTTCTCCGTCAAGTCGGCTTACTAGCTGGCGAGATATTTGTTGATACTAGATAAATCTTCCACAAGCGGATCTGACGAAGCCATGGAGTTCTTGTGGCGGTGCAACCTTCCCATAAGGATCAAGAACTTCACGTGGCGATTGTGCACGAATTCATTACCCACGGCCTCTAGGTTGTTCCGGAGGAATTGCTTACATTCGCCTATTTGCAGCTTGTGCAGTAATGGAATTGAGGATGAGAGACACGTAATTGCATCCTGCACGCAGGCTAAGACCTTCTAGACGAATATGAGATTCTCATGTGACATCTCGAAATTATGGCGGTCTTCGACCATAGAGTTGACTCATGATCTTCATGAACAATTAAGCTACGATGATTTTGAGACGTTTCTTGGTCTTTATGGTATGTCCATAACAAGTGGACAATGGAGCGTGTGGAGATCCCAATCGATGAGGCGGTTCAGAAAGCTCGATACCCACCTGCAATTTTGTAGTGTCTCGTCTACTCCGCAGCCTCCTCTCTTTCTGTGATGCCGTGTTGGAGGCTGCCACCTGAACATGTTGTCAAGATCAACTTCGACGGGGCTTTACATGATAATACGAGTCGGGTGCTTTGGGTGTTGTGGCTCGGGATTCTGATGGGTAATGTTTAGGGTGGTGGATAGATTTCTTCCATGGACATTTTGACCCGAGGTGGTTTAAGCTCGTGCTGCTTTTCTAATGTTGACGGTGGCAAAACAGCGGGATGATCGTCTATTATCAGTGAAGGTGATTGTCTTTCCATTATTAATCATCTGCGGACAAGGAATGATGACTCGTGCGAGTGAATACCCGTGGATTGCTTTTGGCTATTACCTTATTTTCATTCCCTTTCCTTTGCGAAAAGAGAAGGCAATCGTGTGGCTCACTATTTAGCCAAACAACGTGGCTCCGTGGGCGAAGGCCGTTCGGCTCCTACGAACGGCATGTAAAATATCCTTCTTGCAAATTGGTTGATTTAATAAAATTTCTCTCTGTCATCATGGGGTGGCCAATGGGTTGGGGTTGGTATTCCAACCTCTAGGTCATGGGTTAAACCTCATGACTACCGAAGTTTGTGTGTCTTTGGGACAAAGACATGTGAACCAAAGAAGATCGAAGCAGTGGTTGTCTCATAGTCGACGTTGAGGTTTGTTGGAATTTGGGCTATAGGCCCAAATGGGGTTTAGACCCAATAAATAAAAGCTTAACTGATTTTAATTAAATCGAGAAGCCGTCATTCGTCGAAACCCAAAATTGATGAAAAATTCAAATTCTACGTTTCGAGGGGAATTTATCGAATATTAATTGGCTTAAAACCGATGTCGGGTGAATGAGAAATTAATTTTCGAAGTTGGCCCAATAAAGAGATGAAATATATATTTAATATATATAAAGGGACTTGTCCCACATTGGAAACTTTATCACTTTTTCACTTGTTTATAAGGAGTCTCCCTACATGGGCTACTAAAAAAATCTTGCTCAAGTGGTTGGTGGGTTATAGGCTTGTGGGCTTGTATAGGGGTTTTGGACCCAATTATAGCCCAAGTGCGAGGCGGTGCCCCGCACCGCCGCGCCCGAGTACAAGGCCAAGGCCGACACCGACCCGAGCCGTGCCAAGTGCGCAATGGGCGTTTTGAGGCGCACTTTGCACTTAGCACGGCGCATCGGAGCGAGGAGCTTTGAGGAGCCCTTAGTTTTATACTCCGGTGAGGCGGCGGCGGTGATGTCGCCGGTGACGTGGCAAGTGATGCTGACATGTCAGAGGACACGTGCACAAGTGAAGCTGACGTGGCGCTGACGCAAGCGCCGCGTGGACGACAATTGGATAGGTGACGTGTAGCGGATCGGATAAGGTCCGATGGGTCGCGCCGGTTCGGCTCGGGTCAAACCGCTGGGCTGAAAAGGTACCTATTCCGAAAGGGCCTGAAAGTTGTGACTATTCGCGCTTTGGTCCCTGATCGAAAGGTGCAAAAAGTTCAAAACAGCCCAAAAGATGCAACCATTCGCAGAATCACCCCAAACCTATTCAGAAGCGATAAATAGACCCCTGTTGAAGTTGGAAAATTCATTCAATCGACCCCCAGCATTCTAGAGATAGTGCATACACAGTTCAGAGTAAAATAAAAGCAAGAAAGACTCGAGTCTTTGAGTATATTCGCCGATAATTTTGTATTGTTGTGCAACATGCAAAATTCTGAAGTCATTGTATCTTCGGGACGGATTGCGATAACCCGAGGCACTGAAATACGGGGCAATAACGTCTTACGGACAACATACGTAGTACGTGCCTCGACTTCGACTCTAACAAAATTTCTGTTCGAGTTTCTGCAGCCACTGATCAGACGATATACACTGGAACCAACAATGTTCAGATTCGAGTAAGATTAAACTTAGTCGGAGTGTGGAGACCACGGTGGCGTTGTGTGGGGCTACGTGAGAGTAAAAACAAATAAAATAAAGTTTCTTTCTTATAGGAAAAAATATATATATTTGGTGACTAACTTTATTAGGGATTCCTTAATTATGCTGAGCTGGCAAAATCACATCTTAATCTCTCTTTAGAGCACGTGCAAGTACAACATATGAACCCGTAAAAGCGACGGGGCATTTCGAAGGAATAAATACGAACATCTCCTTATGACTTTGATTATGACTGAAATAAGAAACACTTGCATAATACAAAGCAGCAGAGCAGCCTTATTCCTCACGCTCTCTCCCTTTTTGGTTCGTTCCTAACATCGAAAGACAAGTTTGTCAGGAAGCACATTACCGAGAGAGAGACGCTGAGAAATCTAAGGCAGGAGAAAGTGTGGGCATGAAGCAATGTCGCACAGGAAAGTGAAATAAGTGTTCCTTACTGCCTCAGCAAAAGGAAAATGCCCGAAACTATTGTGAGTTTATTTTCTTGAGTGCAAAGGGTTGACGTTACGCCTGGAGCCTATTCCTTTTCATGTAATATATAAAGGGATTTGTTTTCCTTTTCAAGATTCCGTTAATGTAAGCATGTTCCTGTAGGATTATGACATTGACGGCACCATCTCTTCCTTCACGGCATCATCTTGTAGGTGTCGTGGAGTTTTAGGGCACGCACATATTGGCTCGGTTTCAACAAGTTTTCTTCTGGGGCTTTGAGAGAGTTAATGGTATGGCTTTATATCGTTCTCTTTGATTGAATCTGCTGCTGATTTCTTTATTCGAATTCCTAGTTTAGTCATAAAAGGGTCCAAAGAAGAAGATGATTCACACGGAAATTGATAAAGTCGAGAAATAAGTTGGTGAAGAAAACTTTGCCTTAGATGTAGAATCTGGAGCTTTTCGAATTAGGGGGGGCTTTCAGAGAGTTAATGGTATGGCTTTATATCGTTCTCTTTGATTGAATCTGCTGCTGATTTCTTGATTCGAATTCCTAGTTTAGTCATAAAAGGGTCCAAAGAAGAAGATGATTCACACGGAAATTGATAAAGTCGAGAAAGAAGTTGGTGAAGAAAACTTTGCCTTAGATGTAGAATCTGGAGCTTCTCGAATTAGGGGTAAAGAGACATGTAGTTCAAAATCATCAATTGGATTAGGTGAACTACATGTTTGTGTCCAAAGGCATGCTCAGTCGAAAATCATATCCCCTCGAATCATTCAGTGTTCGTCGTCATCTAGCACCGTATTGCATGGTTCGCCCTTAGCAGTTGGGATCACGGCGCTGTTGCACGATCATGTTGATGAAATCGCATCATCGTCATCATCCTCTCCATTGATTTCCCAACCTATTCCTTCATCATCTTCCGTTGGTAATGAATCGGAAATCACAAATCTTCCTCTTGTTCCGCCACCTGCTTCAGTGTATTTACCACTGTCATTTCCACCACCACCTTCGAGTAGGCATAAACCTCCACCATCACCTTTATCCCCACCTCCACCTCCACCTCCACCTCTACCGCCTTCTTGGGGGCACAAGCCACCGCCCCCACCTCCACAACCTTCGGAGGGGCACAAACCACCACCTCCACCTCCACCACCACATTTGGTGGGGCAGAAGCCGCCACCTCCACCTCCACCGCTGCCTTCTGAGGGGCACAAGCCACCACCTCCACCGCCGCCTTCTGTAGGGCACAAGCCACCACCTCCACCTCCACCGCCGCCTTCTGAAGGGCACAAGCCATCACTTCCACCTCCACCTTCACCACCACCTTCAGAGGAGCACAAGCCACTACCTCCACCTCCACCTCCCCTGCCGCCTTCAGAGGGGCACAAGCCACCCCCACATCCGCCACCACCTTTGGTGGGGCATAAACCGCCTTCACCGCCTCTCGTTGGACAAACTCAATCTAGAGGCTTAGGCAGTGGGAACATGATACCGGCACCACCTTTACCGGCAAAGGGTAAATTGCACGGGCGAGCGAGTACAATGTTGAAGACACAGTTGAAGAGGACGTTGCTCAAACCGTATCATTGGTTCAAGTTGACAAGGGTAGTCCAGGGAAGCATATGGGCCGAGGCACAGAAACCCGAGGAGGCTTTGAAGTATGGAAATCGATGCATTTGTTTCGTTAAGTCTTTTTGGGGCAATAATTTTTTTTTTCTGACATGATTATCTGTTCTGTTATTACAACAGGGCTCCCGAATTCGACATGTCCGAAATCGAAAAGCTTTTCTCGTCAAGTTCAGATCAAGGATGTGGCGGTGTTGTACCGAGTAGGCGTGGCTCAGGAGTCAAACCTCAGAAAGTCCAGCTGGTAATAATATGGAAAACTAGTTTATGTCATCTTTTCTTTATGGCAATGAGGGGGATAAGTTGAGCTGTATGTTAATCATCTCCAACATTACATGATACATCATGCTGTATGACACGCACATTTTTTTATTTGTCTTATAATTGTTGTTTTCTGTCATGTGCAGATTGATCTAAAACGGGCATACAATTGTGAGATCATGCTGACAAGAGTTAAGGTCCCTTTGTCAGATTTAATGGTATGTATGTGGACTTTGAAACTCCAGTAGATAAATGTCATATCTTTGTTGCATAGGAAACATCTAGAAACAGATTGATGTAATGATTTGATAAATTCAAATGTTTTTGGTTCTGTGGGGGTTATATCACATGATAGTTACGACTGGTTAGTTTTTTCCACAGAACTCGATTCTTGCTTTGGATGACTCTGCCTTGGATGTCGAACAAGTTGACAATTTCATAAAATTTTGTCCAAAAGATGAAGAAATAAAGCTCCTTCAGGTATCTTGTTGTGTCCACTCAGCA
Source organism: Linderniella brevidens (assembly GCA_004919715.1). Lineage (NCBI taxonomy): Eukaryota > Viridiplantae > Streptophyta > Magnoliopsida > Lamiales > Linderniaceae > Linderniella > Linderniella brevidens. The sequence goes on from SWDC01000145.1 coordinate 5,007,963, forward strand.
AAGGGCTTCATTTTTTTGGAAATTTTAAAGTTCAAGTGTAACTCCACTCCATGTCTTCTCCTAGAACTACGAAGGTGACCCTGAGAACCTTGGAAAGTGCGAAAAGGTGAATACAGAATAATTTATTTATTTATATTTTTTTTATCATACGGTGGCTGTTATGCATGGAATGATTATGTCACATATCTGGTGCAGTTCTTCTCGGAGCTGATGAAAGTTCCCCGTATTGATTCTAAGCTACGTGTTTTTTCATTCAAGATCAAGTTCTTTAGTCAGGTGTGGATTGTGATTTTCCTTTTTATAAATTCTTTTCTATTAGTACTTGTCTTTTTTCAGAACCAATACATACTACGATTGATACGAAATACTAAATGTGTGCTTCAGGTATCTGATTTGAGAAGTTGTCTGAATATTGTAAACACTGCATCGCAGGAGGTAAGAGATTTTTCTATTTACCTTTTTATTTCTCTAATGCTATTATTAAAAACTATTGTTCTTGGCTGAGACAGGTTCGAAATTCTGTGAAGTTGAAAAGGATCCTGCAAGCTATTCTTTCGCTTGGCAATGCTTTGAATAAAGGAACAGCGAGAGGTCAAAGAACAATTCGTTTTCTCCTTTGTTTTTAAAATTATTAAAAATTATTTATTTTCTCAACAGGTTCTGCAGTTGGATTTCGGCTGGATAGTCTCCCAAAACTCACTGAAACACGAGCACGTAACAACAAGCTGACTCTTATGAACTATCTCTGTAAGGTGATGACATTTTTACTATGTTTTTTGATTCTCATATTTTTAGCGCTCTCCTTGTTATTTCATCAGTGAGAGGAAATTGTTACACATGTTTCGGTAAAACTTCAGGTGCTTGCTGAAAAATTGCCAGAAGTTATTGATTTTCATGAAGAGCTAAAGAGTTTAGAGGCTGCATCTAAGGTAGCATTGAATCTATCTTTTGTGTAAAGAGGTTAGTGTAACAGCTTAGAGTCGATATTAATGTGGTAATAATCATAATAATCTTTTGAAGGTCCAATTGAAGCATTTGGCGGAGGAAATGAAGTCTATTAGCGAAGCCCTCAAAAGAGCTGTCCAAGAGCTAACAGCTTCTCAAAATGATGGCCCCGCGTCGAAACATTTCTGCAAGGTGACATATTATTTAACTTCGTGTATTTATAGAAATTATGACGTCGATCACGGAATTTTTCTTTGACTGAAATCATTACCTATTTGTGACAATGTTTTATTCCTTGCAAGCCCTGTATTAATTTCTCATGGTTACGTACAATGTTTACAGACTTTGAAGGAATTCTTATCCCATGCTGAAACTGAAGTTCGGTCCCTCAATTTGCTCTTTTCCGAAGCGGTCAGTGTTTAATTTATTTTTCTCTATGAAATCTTCCTACCAGTTTATGTATTTTTATTGACTTATATTAATATGCATGATCTTGATTGGTTTATCAGGGAAAAAATGCAGATGATTTAGCTTTTTACTTCGGGGAAGAACCATCCCGTTGTCCATTTGAACAAGGTATTCACACTAATTTTCATTCAAGAACAAAGTTGAATATGAATAGATCAGTCCAAAAGTAACCGGTGACTATGAAGAATATGATATTAAATTTTACGGACCAATTCATTACCTGTATTCCTCTGCAGTTGTCTCGACATTGCTAAACTTTGTGAGAATGTTTGTAAGAGCTCACGAGGAAAACTGCAAGCAAGTCGAATATGAGATAAAGAAAGCACGTAGAGAAGCTGAAATTGAGAACGCAAAAGCTCATCAGTGAAATATTAACTGTTGCTACTACAAAATCAGTCAATTTTTTTATTTTTTTTTTTATGTTTTTTGCTTGAACATGGTTTTCTTGCTATGTTCTTGAGCAGATTAGGATAGTTTTAGTTATAGTTAGTTATCCTACTTCAACAGAAGAGCAGCAACAAACAACCTACAGAGTATCAAGGTCAACATTATATGTTTTGGGAGCAAAAAAACATTCTCAAATGGTATGTAAATCCAATCCTAAACCCTGAATAATTTTTATTTTTTTCTTACATTTGGGTCAATATAACTTGTAAGAATGAATAACCTTATCGTATTTTTCTGCAGAGAGAACAACCAGGTGTAGTAACCGTCGCCCTTTTGTTTTAGTTAAGGATTCTTGTTTTCTAGTAACCAATCCGTCTTAGCCATCGGACAAGTGAATACGGTTGATTTTTCCGGTAATAAGTTCACCGTCTTCTTTGTGTTGTAATAACTGATGTAGGTCTAGTAGTTATATAAGTTTTTTTTTTATTATTTCGTTTTCAATCATGTGCGGAGTTTCTAAAAACCATATTGTACAAAAAACTAATCCCGTGAGTTGGAAGAAATCGCGTCACGGTCCTCCGATGATGAGTGGTCGTCTTCTTCTTCGAGTATCTTTCCAGTTATAGCTGCGGCTAAAGCAGCCGTAAAGCTCGGGCTATTAGTCAAGTACGAAGCCATTTGCTCGATGAATACTTTCTGAATATCTTCGCTATGATTTTCATGAGCATTTCGTATCGTTGTGCACTCGAATGGAACCGCCGCCGTGAATTCTCGAGAGGGGCGCTTGTGATTGTGTTTGCCCTCGTAAGTTGCTACTAAGATCCACGGATCGTCGACGCTTCTCTGCACCTGAAAAGCTCAACTCAATCAAGCAAAAAAAAGAAAAACTTGAGAAAAGCTAAGCTCTCTCTCTCTCTCTCTCTCTCTCTCACCTTCTTTTTAACAGGGCAAGCTGGAGCGAAGGAGCACTTGTAATATGCTCGAGGTGAGTTTTTGTCCTTGGTAACCTTCTGTCCATATTTCCTCCATTGAAATCCATCTTTTGTAACCTGCAAAAGTTGTTACTACTTAAAGAAGAAGAATAAACTATACGGATATATATATATATATATATATATGATTTGTCATTACCAGAGTGGTATCAGAGGGATCAACGCGAAAATGAGAAATGATGACATTCGACTTGGCTTGGTCTCTTGCCACGGGCTCGCAGCATTTGCAGCGTTTGGGAGAATTATTATGATCTAATTCTTCTTCATGACAGCAAACGATTTCGTGGGATTTTCTCTTCGTCGTCGTCGAAGTGTTGCAAAGAGTGGTCACCATTTCCTTCAGCATCTTGTTCTCTTTCATCACTCTGTTTACTTCATGGTTCCAATCTTGAAGCTGCAACTATTATATAAAATATATCTATATATAAATATATGAACATGAATTATCAGTGTTGATGAAAAACAAGAGCATGCAATTGGGGTACCTGCTGCTGTTGGGTCTCTGGCATTGGGTTCCTATTGAGATCGATTGAGTGTTCCATTATTATTTCTATTACTACCTAAGGCGAAGAAAGAGAAGAAGATGAAGTATTCAATAATTCAATTGACTGAAATGAAAGAAGAAAGTCTTTTTTAGTTGGAGCAGTAAGATTGGTTATTTATGCTGGCCAAGTCTACCCCCATCTACGAGTCTACGCTATTATGTAAGTTTCGGTCATAAAATCTTTTAACTACTTGAAATGAATGTACTGAGGAAACGCGTCCAATTTCACTCACCCTCTCTCTCTCTCCGATGTTATGAATTGTGATATGTAATGAAAATATATAGTAATTGAAAAAAAAGTATAATATAATTAACAAATAACGATTTGGCAACTGGCAACCGATTCATTAATTTCATGCCTTTGTCAGCAATTTCGGCTTCAAAAATTTTGATGGATTCAGATTTGGGTTTTGGTTTCGAAATGACAATAGATGAACTGTCAAAAATAAATTAAATAAAAAATAATATACCTTCTCATCGTGGTTTCTGATGTCATGCAATGTTGCATCACGCAAGGAATTTGATATTCTCTTGATCTTTGCTTCAAGGTAACATTTGAAGACTTTCTATTGATTAAGTTGACCCCCGGATCGTTTTCTTTTCGTTAACTTGTGCGCACCAAATAAATGATTACTTTCTTGAAAGACTTGGCTAAGAAAATTAATTTCACGTTGACTACCAAAGTCATGTCGATCATATCCGATTTTATTCTAGGGATGTTGCAATTCTACGAAGCAAAAACCTACTACATGCTAGATGGGTTACACTACGTTCCAGTTTTAAAGAGAAAAATACTAAAAACAAGGCAGAGTTGATATTACATTCAACCTTTTTCCTAATGTCTCAATTTTAAATCTTAAGCATTTAATGGTTGGCGCGTGGATTGTATATTATTCTATTTTCTTCTTGTTGTATCGGTATCCCTACTCGATTAGCAGTTTGGATTGCGTCACACAAACATGAATGAGACGTAATTGCGCCACACACTCCAGTTGAAACAATTTCTTTCTTTTTAGTTCAATTTCTCTGCTTCTATGTTCGAGTCATATGCTCTTATTTTTAATATGAAGGACACCATAGTTTGGATCCTCTACTCTTATTTATAACAGATGCCTCGTAATTGTTATTATTTTTAGTATGAGACTTTGTAATTCGAGTCCAATAGTTCGGATCATCCACTCTTATTTTTAAACATGAACCCTATAGTTTGGGTCCCCGCTCTATTTTCAGCCGCAGCACATTGCTTAAATCTTCTACACTCTTATTAACATGAACTCATAGTTCGAGTCCTCTACTCTTATTTCTAGCATAGGGTCTTGAAGTTCTTATGTCATGCTTTTATTTCAGACGCGGTCCCTAATGTATTTTTCAGAAGGGGACCCTGCAATTGGGGTTCCCTGCTCTTATTTTGAGCGGTGGATCTCATAGTTCGAGTCTCTTGTTTTTATCTCAAGCAAAGGCAAGTGCTATTACTTGTAAAATGACAAGAATGATTTTAAATTTTAGGCCATTAACCAAATCTATGACATTTTTTTAATAAACAAATTGGTTAAAACCTATTTATTACATCACCTTAAGTTGAAACTATTAAATAAAGATGCTATGAGAAACATTAATGTTAGAGAAATGTTTCAAAATCGAGACCGTCCAAATACTATAAAAACCTGAAAATACCATTAACTTTGCAGAAAGTTTTTTTTTTTTTCATGACACCAAGATCTTTCACATAAAAATATCAACCTAAAATTAAGTTATTTCCATTAAATCACGAGCTAAAAAAGTTTATAAATTTGATATTACATCGATTTTCTTAGCTGGTGTTTAAAATGTAAGCGTAACAACACATTCATCCCTGATGTAATAACTATATGTACGAGGTGATAATTGTATATATGAAAATGACTCATCGGTATCCAAACTTGGATAAGGCTGAGAATCGTAATGACAATTAGATCATTGATAATGACGATTAAATAAAATAAAACCCACCAAGCCCTTTAAAATGTAAGAAAGAACTATGACCAGTAACGTGAAAACATCGTCTTATAGGAGTGACGAGAGAACATCAACGTCAGGTCGAATGACATCAGTTGTATATCTGTTCCAATACAAGTAGAATATTAATATCAAATAGACTTCACGTGGACTTGTACTAGTCAATTGGTTAACCATTCCACCATATTCTTAAAAGTTCTAATTTTCTTTTAAATTTGTGATCATACGTTTTTGTATACAAAGTATCCACTATTAGAAACTGAGATCTACGTCCTAAAACTAATTGGTAATAAGAATGTTACCTCATAAATTTCTTGAGGAAGTGAAGTGTTCGTTTGTTGCCGAAAAGGAGTTTCCATTTGAAGGTTGAGAAAAATAAGGATATGTTATGAACAATTAACGAGGTAAAATTGTTACCTAATACCTTAAAATGATGGGAATCCTATCGATAAAGAAGAGGCATAAGCATCGCCTCTCGATCCAATCCGTCTTCCCTGGCCTCCCCAACACACTCTTGATACTTCTCGCGATACCTTCTATGGACTGACTTAGTTTCTACGTACTCTGGACCAGATAGGAGGGTTTATCCTCCCCCAACGGGATAGATAAGATTGGCTAACTCTCTTTCTTTTATTTAATAGTCACATAGATTGGGGGATGTTCCATCAGGCGGAACTACTGGCTAAGAAAAAAGGACCGGGCTAAGTAAAGTAACAAGGAAAATATTCGCTAAGAAGCCGAGGGCTAGGAGCTGACCTACTTCGAGCTTCCAAATGGAAATGGGCCGGTGCCCTCCCCCACCCCAGGCAGAGTTAGTGAGCCGTGTAATAGGCGACCATTTCGTGCGGTTCGGGGGGCACTTGAGTCAGCCGCCGGCGGCCCGATAGCGTCTTGACCCCCATCCAATTTTTGGGCCAATTCCCCCTTCGTACTAGCAAAAAATGAGATTCTTGCCGAATCCGAGTTTTATTCAGTTGGAGTGTACCAGTAGTTCACAGACCCCGTCTAAGTAGAAGTCCACCTTGTATCAGGATCAGGATTAGACCTACCCTTTCAGAGGTGCAATCCATCCTTCAAGCGTTGTTAGGGATATGGCAGTGAGTTAGCCTGTTTAGGAAAGAAAGCGAGTTTTTTTTTCTATCCCAATGCTTGAAGCATAACTGTTGGCTTTTGGAAAAAGTATCTTTTTGTCGAGAGGCACCAATTGTTCGGGAGACATGGTCAAAGCCCGGTGAAGAAGCATTGGATCCCAGAGATGGAATGGTAAATGGAGATGTTGAAGAGGCAGGTTTATTAGTTCTGTTTGGAGGGCTACGAACAACTTCTCATTGTTCCGCTCCTCTTCTCTTCTTTAATGGTTGACCACATCAATTTGGATATCCAGAATCTAGAGATATTCTTGATAATAGCCGAGGAGTAAAGAATTCCACTTTGCCAGCCCTTGGCCTTCCGCATCTAGACAGGCCAATGACGGATTCGAACCTTTGACTGCTAGATCCAATGCTTTCTCGGGCGATCCCCTTTCCACCTGTCGAAGCCCAACCAAGTGATGTCCTTCCATCTTTCATTCCATAATCACGTTCGAACGGTAAGCTACAACTAAGAAAGCATCGCTCCAGCCTTCGAGCCAAGGAAATAGAAAACTTTACTAACCCACCTTCGTAGAGCCGCTGATCTTGGACTTGCAAGACTGATTGCAACCGGTCTTTCTTATTAGCTATTCTTCCTTGCTTTAAGCTTTGTACGCTCATGAGTAGCACTAGATCTGACTTCTAGAACATTGTTCAATCACTTTCTATTCATTAGAGTCAAAGCTGGTACATGCGCTTTGGAACCCTAAAAACTGCCTATTGTCATGTTCTTGATGCCGCGTGAATTTTTATCTCTTTGGTCATTTTATATTTAATCAACTTTGCAATCGATCAATCGACTACACGAGGGAGGGATTATGTGATAAATCGATGCAAAATATTCGAATTTTCATCTTTTTTCCACAAAATATCCTCAGGTAAATAAATAGCCCACTCAAATGTTTTTTTTTTAATTAAGGGAAAATACCCAAAATGGTCCCTGATGTTTATCCTATTGATCAATTTAGTCTTCGATGTTTTACGTGGACCAATTTAGCCCCGATGTTGTCGATTTTGAACCAAATTGGTCTCTTCGTCAGTAAATCCTTCAATTTGAATAAAAAATGCCATGTGTTGACACTCGATTGACATGACTTTCTTCCCCCTTAAACTCTAGAAAATAATAAAATTAAGATTAAAAAAGAAAAAAAAGAATTATCTCTCCAAAAAATAGAAAACAAAATAATAAATAAAATATAGTGGAAAATTAAAATTAAAAAATAATAAATTTATTTTTTCGTTTTATTTACTTATTTATTAAAGAAAAAAATAAAAATAATAAATATTTACGGGAATCGTCTCGTCCCCGCTTAGGGACAACCTCGTGGGGACTTGCCTGAATTTTTTTACATATTGTTTATATTATAATATATAAAACAAAATATATCCAATGTATATATTATTATATAAAAATATTAAAAAAATTCCAGGCATGGACCTTTTCTTCCTCGTTAACTACGCGGAAACAAGATGATATTCTTGTAAATATATTATTTTATTATATTGTTTTTATTTTTAATTTTATTTTTAATATCTAATAATTTTTATGTTTTTTAATAAATAAGTAAAACAAAAAAACAATTTTTATTATTTTCTTAAGTTTTTAAATATTGTTTCGTATTTTTAATAAATAAATAAAAAAAATTATTATTATTTGTATTTTCAATTTTTTATAAAATTTTAATTTATTTTTTTTTTCTTTTTTTTTTGAGAGATAATTCTTTTTTTCCTTTTTTCTAATCTTACTTTTGTTATTTTCTTTAAAAGTTTAAGAGGGGAGAAATCCATGTCAATCGAGAGTCGACACGTGTCATTATCCATCCAAATTAATAGAATTACTGACGGGGGACCAATTTGGTTCAAAATCGATATTATAGTGGACTAAATTTGTTCACGCGTAACATCGGGGACTAAATTGACTTATATTGTAAACCATTTTGGGTATTCTCCCTCTAACGAATCACGTTTGTTTCATAACTAAGTAATATTCCTATGTACCATTTGTTAAAAAGAGAACGTTGTGCCAATTTAATAGATCATCGGTTACGTAAAAAGCAGGCTCATTTGTGGGTCTAAATGTTCTTACCTGTCTATATTACACGTCGATTTAGCGGGTGATTTACAAATTTAGGCATTATTTCAAATGTGATTTATAAAAATATGCACTATGTGTAAATCATTACGAAAATAGGTATTCTTTTATTTTCTTTTCTTTTTCGAAGTAATTTTATTATGTCTAAATTTTTTTACTTGTCTATATTACACGTCGATTTAGCGGGTGATTTACAAATTTAGGCATTATTTCAAATGTGATTTATAAAAATAGGCACTATGTGTAAACCATTACGAAATAGTCATTCTTCTATTTTCTTTTCTTTTTTTGAATTAATTTTATTATGTAAAAACGAATTTATCACAAAGATAGGCATCTTTTATATTATTTTCTTTCTATTAATTTTTTAATCAAACTAAAGATAAAATGAAATACAAATTAAACAAGTGATCCACAAATGAAAAAGAAGTCGAAAACACGATTCACAAAAATGAAAGAAATATAGTGCACAATTTTAAAACCTACAACTAGAGTAATCACCACTTGAAATACATTCCTCGAAAAAAATCGTACGTGATTTTTTTGTAGGCCCCTGGAGATCAACATTGTTGTCTTTCCTCGAGGTGACTTCTGAACCGAAAGATCGATGATGCCTAGATCTGCATGTGCCTAGCTCACAGAATATGTCAGAGTACTGATGAAGTTCCTGCCCGAAAAAAATAAATTCTTAAGGGACTAAATTTAATGTGGTGATTAATGTTGTAGTTTTAAGAATCGTGCACTATATTTTTTCATTTGTGTGAATCATGTTTTTCGATTCTTTTTCATTTGTGTGGATCAATATATTTCATTTTAGTCTTTAATTTGATTATAAAATTAATTCATTAAGAGAAAATCTATTACTATTATCAAAGCCTCAATGCGGCCAGTTTCAAAAGCAGGTTACATGTCATTAATTATTCTTAATTTTTTGTATGGAATCCCGTGTTTTCAAGTTGTCAGGAGTTAGTTTTCTTTTTTTCTTTTTTTTTTCCTTTTTGTTATAATAATGCAATTCGTCCGTGTAATTATTGGTTTTCTTTTTTTTTTTTTCCTTCTTTCTCTTTTCTATTATCATAACCAATAATAAAATCACATCTTTTTTCCTTTTTCTAATAATAATACAATACATATATATCATATTCAATTTAAAAAATATAAATTTTAAACTAAATCACATATTTCACATACAAGTATAGCATATTTTATAAAATGTATATGATAGACAAACGGGGAGGGTAACTATCAATTCGCTATCCGACGTGTGATTCGTTGTATATAATTAAAAACGTTAGGAGGTAAATGCAAAAAACAATTTAATACACGTATACTAATTTTAACGGAGGCAAAAAAGATAAACTGAGAAAACCAAAAAAGAAACAAACTCATTATTATCTATTCTATTATATTATATTAATGGTGATGGGTGGCTAAAAACTGCCCAATTTGGTGTATAAAATATATTCCAATTTGACCTCTTTTTTTATAATTTATTTGATATATATTTAGACTTCAATCTTTTATTTATTACAATCACATCCTCACAAATAATTCTTTTATAAATATTATTTCATATGTTAAAATTAAAAATAACTTAAAATATTAATTAATATTAAATATTTATTTTTGGGGCACACGCATCGAGTGTGCAAGAGATACTCGTATTTCTTAAGAAATTGTGACGAGAGTGTCGGGTTTGCTCTGCCCAAATCAGGAAGAACTATTCAATTCTTTAACACATGGCCCCCCGCTGCATAAATTAGCATTAAAAAAATTGCACAGTTATATTGCTTCGAAATCTCAATCCAAGCAAAGGTGTTTATAATATGACACAATCAATGTGTGGAGACTTTAAGGGGGTGTTTGTTTTGGGATGATCATCAAAAACATCACGGTGATCCCGCCATCACCTCCTCATCACCGCGTTTGTTTAGCGGGGGTGAAGAGCCATCACCGGGATGGAGGATCACCTAGGTGATCAAAACGGGGTGATATCCCAGCTTTTGGATCACCCTCAAAAAGCAGGGTGATCTTCCATCACCCGGGTAGGTGATATTTTCAAAAACGTTTTTAACAGAATTACCCTTGTATTTTAACATGCATTCCTCATATATCCTTATTAATATTTTTAATTACACAATTAACATATTTAAATATTAAAAATATATTTATGCATAAAAAAATTATAATTAATACTTAATTTAAGAATATATGCTTATAGCTTAAAAAATAAAATAATTATATTGAAGAATTATATTAAAGAATGTAATTTTATCCTGATATTGCAATAATATTGGGGAGCATATGTCAAGCTAGGCATTATAGTTGTATTTTATTTATATACATATACGTACGTGTGTATATATGCAAGTTAATACCCTAAAAAATATCATATCTCTTATAAAACTATTATAATTGGACAAGAACAGAAATATAAAAACGGGATTGTAGAGAGATAATAATGTTTTCGATATCATTCAATACAAATACATCGGTCTATTTATAGTAGAAAAAATTCTACTATTTCATCTAACATTAACATTAAATACATCTATCTCATCCCATCAACAATCAAATAATTTTTACAACATTTAATAAACCTAATCTTATCAACATTAAAAACATCCACATCTTAATATAATATTTCATAATACTCCCCCTTGGATGTTTTTCAAAGAATTTGCCTCGTTAAAACCTTACTAGGAAAAACCCAGTGGGATAAAAACCTAGTGAAGGAAAAATAGTACATAATTCCTTTTGATACGCTTTCATTTGTTGTCTCATTAAAAACCTTACTGGAAAAACCACATGGGAAAAATCACAGTGAAGGGAAAAAGAGTGCAACGCGTATTTTCTCCCCCTGATGATAACATCATTATAAATCTCGGAGTCTTCGAACTCCAATTGAATATACCAATTTCCTGTACATCAATATCACCATTTTTCTCCAAATCATGGGTGAAGAAAAATTTCGGTGAAATATGCTTTGTTCTATCCCCTTTAATATATCCTTCCTTTAATTGGGCAATACATGCCGCATTATCTTCATATAAGATCGTTGGAAGTAATTTCTCAGAAAGCAACCCACAAGTCTGTTGGATATGCTCAATTATCGATCGCAACCAAACACATTCTCGGCTAGCTTCATGAATAGCGAGAATTTCCGCATGGTTAGATGAAGTAGCTGTTAAAGTTTGTTTCACTGACCGCCATGAAATAGCGGTTCCACCATATGTAAATAAATAACCTGTTTGCGATCGAGCATTATGTGGGTCAGACAAATATCCAGCATCTGCATACCCAACTCAATTTGCTTTCGACTCATTAGAATAGAACAATCCCATATCAGATGTTCCTTTAAGGTATCGAAAAGTCCGTTTAACTCCATTCCAGTGTCTACGAGTTGGCGAAGAACTATATCTTGCCAATAAGTTTACAGCGAACGCTATATCAGGTCGCGTATGACTCGTAAGATACATTAGTTCTCCAATAGCACTAAGATATGGTACTTCAGGACCAAGTAGCTCTTCATCATTTTCGTGTGGTCTGAAGGGATCTTTATTTACGTGTAAAGATCTAACAATCATTGGAGTATCCAGTGGATGAGATTCATCCATGTAAAATCTTTTCAACAACTTTTTCGTATAAGTCTCTTGATGTACAAATATTCCACTTTTCAAATATTCAATTTGAAGTCCAAGACAAAATTTTGTTTTTCTGAGATCTTTCATTTCAAACTCCCTTTTCAAACAATCAACAGCTTTGGTCAACTCTTCAGGAGTTCCAATTATATTGATATCATCAACATAGACTGCTATAATGACAAACTCATTTTCACATCTTCTCAGAAATATGCAGGGACAAGTTTGATCATTCCGATACCATTCTTTTACTAAAAATTCACTTAGGCGATTATACCACATTCGCCCAGATTGCTTTAATCCATAAAGCGATTTATTCAACTTAACTGAGTACTCGTTTCTGGGCCCTGAATTTTTAGGCAACTGAAATCCCTCGGGAAGCTTCATATATATGTCACTGTCAAGTGTTCCATATAGATAAGCAGTGACAACATCCATAAGACGCATATCGAGACCTTCTCTTACTGCCAGACTCACTATGTAACGAAAAGTAGTTGCATCCACCACAGGAGAATATGTCTCCTCATAATCAATACCTGGTCGTTGCGAAAAACCTTGTGCAACAAGCCGTGCTTTGTATCTTACAATTTCGCCGTTTTCATTCCTCTTTCTAATGAAAACCCATTTATATCCAACCGGCTTTACATTTTCTGGTATACGGACTACAGGTCCGAAAACTTTTCGTTTCTCAAGTGATTTCAATTCGGCCTCGATTGCATCTTTCCATTTTGGCCAATCATTTCTTTGTTGCATTCTTGTACAGACTTTGGTTCCTCATTCTCATTAATCTCATTCATTTCATGTAGCGCTACGTTAAATGAGAATTTATCGTCAACTTGACTTCATCTCGGTTCCAACTAATTCCATTTTGGGCATAGTTTATCGAGATCTCTTCATTATCATTATTTTCTGAACGTTCAGGTACATGAGTTTCATTCTCATTGCCCATCGACTCTTCTCTAGTCGATAAATCCTCGGTTGGACCATTCTTATTATTATTTGCTTTTTTCTTTTCCGAGGATTTTTATCTTTGGAACCCGAGGGCCTACCACGCTTTAGCTGTGGCTTAGGCTCGATAATATGTTCTGCAGGAACATTTATTTTTGCAGGAGCATTAACAGCTGGTATATGTGACTTTGTCACTCTTTTAAGGTCAGAAAAACTTTCTGGCAGTTGATTAGCTAAACTCTGTAAATGAATTATCTTTTGAACTTCTAGTTCACATTCTCTAGTTCGAGGATCATAATGATTTAGCGATAATTCATTCCAACTAACAATTCTCTCTAGCTGTTTCTTTTTCTCCCCCTAATGTCGGAAAATTCAATTCATCAAAATGACAGTCGGCAAATCTGACCGTAAATAAATCTCCAGTTAGAGGTTCCAAATACTTTATTATCGATGGAGATTCATATCCGACATATATTTCCAACCTCCTTTGAGGTCCCATCTTTGTTCGTTGTGGTGGAGCAACTGGAAAATATACTGCACGTCCAAAAATTCTTAGATGGGAAATATATGGTTCCTGACCATGAACCATTTGTAATGGGGAGACATCATTATAACTTGTTGGCCTGATGCGAATTAGTGTTGCTGCATGCAATATAGCATGTCCCCAGCAAGACAAGGGAAGATTCGACTTCATCAATAATGGTCTTGCAATTAATTGCAAGTGCTTAATCAACGATTCTGCAAGACCGTTTTGCGTATGAATGTGTGGCACGAGATGCTCAACATCAATTCCGATAGACATACAATAATCATGAAATGCATTGGAAGTAAATTCAGCAGCATTATCAACGCGTATTTTCTTTATCGGATAATCTGGAAAATGTGCTCTTAGTCGGATCATTTGTGCAAGCAATCTCGCAAACGCCATGTTGCGTGTTGATAACAAACATATATGAGACCATCTAGTCGATGCATCAATTAATACCATGAAATACCTAAATGGTCCACATGATGGATGTATCGGTCCGCAAATATCACCATGTATACGCTCCAAAAATGTTATGGATTCATTCTTTATTTTCGCTGGTGATGGCCGAATAATTAACTTCCCTTTAGAGCAAACGACACATGATAATTCATTACTTTGAAGAATACTCTGGTTCTTCATTAAATGCCCACGTGAATGCTCAATTATTTTCCGCATCATAATTGCACCGGGATGGCCCAACCGGTCATGCCAAACATTAAATGTACTGTCATTAGTGAACTTCTGGTTTACGGTAGCATATGATTCGATCGTTCTAAGATATGTGTAATACAACCCAGAGTCAAATGAAGGTAATGTTTCCATAATTCTTTTATCATTAGAAACCCTCTTTGTAATGTGCAAATATTTAACATCTCCCTTTTCTGCAGTCTCAACATGATACCCGTTATGTCGAATAGCTTTAAAGCTCAATAAATTTCTTTGAGACTTAGGAGAATATAAGGCGTTTTCAATTATCAGCCTTGTTCCTCTGGGTAGTAAAATGTTGGCTCTTCCGGAGCCTTCAATTATATTTGTGCTACCCGATATTGTAATAACACTTGTTTCTTTCATTTCAAGATGATCGAAATATTTCTTATTCTTCAGAATCGTATGAGTCGTTGCACAGTCTGCAAGACATAATTCTCCATTGCACATGTTCGTTTCCATCAGAGAAATTCCTTTATAAACAAACACATAATAATAATTATTAAAATAAACAGATATATACAAGAAAATATATAACTTAATAAAACATTCCAAACGATACATAATAAATCACACAATAATAAACCATACAATACACATAACAATAAAGCACACAATAATAATACATAGTAGATTAGTTTTCTTCAGGAAAAACTAGAAATCCGCAGTTTCGAAATGTGTATTTTCATCTTTTGTCCCAGAAGTAGAGGCCAAATCACTTTGAACAAAATTCGTTTCAATCATCTTTTCTTTGCCCTTACTTTGTCGATATAATTCAACCAAATGTTTGGGCGTGCGACAGTTACGTGACCAATGGCCCGAACCACCGCAACGATAGCATTGCTCATCGTTGTTCTTTTGTTCATTGTGCTTCTTCTCATCATTATTTTCGTAATTTTTCCTCTTCTGGGGAAAATTCTGATGACCGCCACGATTGCTATGATAACCACCACGGAAATGCTGATAACCACCACCGTAATTTTCTCGGCCACGTCCACGGCCTTAACCACGACCTTGACCACGGCCACGACCGCGATGTCCACCACGACCACGTCCATGATCATTGCTTCGACTATTATCATTATTACCTTTGACTGCATTCGCTTCAGGGATTGCAGTAGAACCAGTCGGTCGGGATTCGTGGTTTTCATCAACAATTCATTGTTTTGTTCAGCCAATAACAAACAAGAGATTAACTCTGAATGCTTTTTAAATCTCCTCTCCCTATATTGCTGTTGCAATATCATATTTGATGGATGAAAAGTGCTGAATGTTTTCTCCAGCATACTGTCTTCGGTGACTGTTTCTCCACACAATTTCAGTGTGGCAGTCACCTTATGAACAACCGAGTTATATTCAGTTACGGATTTAAAATCTTGTAATCTTAAATGCATCCATTCATACCTTGCCTTAGGGAGGATAACAGTTGTCAAGTGGCCAAATCGATCTTTCAGATTTTTCCACAATTCAGCCGGATCTTGTTCATTCAAGTATTCATCTCTCAGATCCGCATGAATGTGGTGGCGAAGAACTATCAAAGCTCTTGCCTTATCCTGAGTGATTGTGGTTTTTACCGTATCAGTGGCATCACCTGCACCCGTTGTGGTTTTTGGGTCGACAATAGTGTCACCCAAACCTTTTGCTTTTAGATGAATTTCTGTGTCTAGTTGCCAAGATAAATAATTCTTCCCTGAGATGTCAAGGGCAACAAACTCGAGGCTTTGCAAATTCGTCATACTATCATAAAATACAAAAGACGTTTTAATATTCAAATCATAAAGTAAACAAATATATGATGTGAATAACATTAATATTTCCAATATAAATATCAATACAAGTTTATTGTAAAAAAAAAAAAATACTTGAAAGAAAAATTACAATTAATCTTCTTTTGTATCTTCTTTTGTAAAAATCCTTACGAAAAATAAAGTCCACTTCCCGAGGAGTGTCATCGTAAAAATAATAGTAGTCAAAAGATCAATCATCAGGTAGAGCGACATCTTTCTATCACAAAATATATTTCATAATAAACATATATTATAACATAAATAATATCGTAATTAATCACTCTCGTAAAATCTTGGTAAAAACATAATCCATATATAGATAATTATCGTTGTGAGTAGAGTAAGAATCAGGAGATCAATCATTGTATATAGCAACATCCTTCAAAATATAAAATATATTTCGGTAATCATAATAATGAAAAATATTACAATTAATAACTATATTTTGGAAACAACTGTAAAATATTATCCACCACCCAATAAGCATCACGGTAAATAAAGTAAGAAGCGCAAGATTCATCTTTGTATAAAACGACATGATTCTATAATAATAAAATCATAATAATCAGAGATGTATAAATTTAATTTCTCCCAGTGGTAATAAAATTTGTTCATCCGTATAGTCAAAAATTAATTCAAAATATATATGATATATACTTGAGATATCAATAAAATAAATAATATTATTTAAATCGCTCTTTTCAAAATCTCGTCAAAAATAAAATTCCACTCGCCACCACTAGGATTCGAAATCTGGACCTCACATCACTTGTAGTGACGATATTCCGCGAAACCACTCGGGCTAAGGCGTTTTAGTGGTATATATGTTATATTTATATAACTTAAACTGTCCGTAACATAAGTGTTCGAGTGTTATAAATAAACTTACCGTACACAAAATAAAATTATCATACCTCGATTATAGTTGTATAAGATCTTTGCCCGGAGGTTGATTGTTGCCGGAGAGCGCTCGTGCTGATAACGTGTTATAAAACTATTATAATTGGACAAGAACAGAAATATAAAAACGGGATTGTAGATAGATAATAATGTTTTCGATATCATTCAATACAAATACATCGGTCTACTTATAGTAGAAAAAATTCTACTATTTCATCTAACATTTACAACATTAAATACATCTTATCTCATCTCATCAACAATCAACTAATTTTTACAACATTTAATAAACCTAATCTTATCAACATTAAAAACATCCACATCTTAATATAATATTTCATAATAATATCATATTTGTGTAATTTATTACTGTATAGCTAACACGAGGTAAATTTGTACGTGATGTCATTCTTTAATATCAGAATAAGTTTGTGTCCAGGCTATGACCATACGGACGCCGCACAACGCGCGGATTAACTTCCTAGTAATATAAAAGATGCCTATTTTGGGATTACGACATAAAATTAATTCAAAAAAATAAATAAAAAGATGCTTATTTTTGTAATTGTTATACACCTATTTTTGTAGATTACATTTGAAATAATACCTAGAATTGTAAACTCCAATTTAGCACTGTATAGGTCAGTTATGTATTACAATGTAGACTCCTAGACTGTATCGCCTCCTATTTACTGGCAAATTCATATATTTATTAGTAGACTGTCGTTAGTTTCACGTGCCGAATCAAGATTCTTATTCCATCTCGCACTACTAGCAAGCAGCTACCTGATACGACGTCGTTGGTAACTCAAGGTCCTCTTCAATGGGCGGCGGAGAGCGGTGGTGCGTGGTGACCGGAGGCAGAGGTTTCGCCGCGCGTCACCTGGTGGCGATCCTACTCGAGCAAGAAATCTTCTGTGTCCGTGTCGCTGATCTGGGCCCCGCAATCAACCTCGACCCGGACGAAAACGACAGCGTTCTGGGCCAAGCTCTCAGGATTGGACGCGCAGAGTATGTCTCCGCTGACCTTCGCGACAAGTCTCAAGTACTTGCAGGTAATTGCAGACGAATATATAGAGCCCGCAAATCGATGGGCAATTGATCCCATTTCAAGTAAAGCTTCGCTTGTTTAATTGAATTCGGATATTTATCCAATTTACTGTTGCAGGATTTGAATGCTTATCTAGTTCGATAAAAGTTTAGACAGTCTTCAGGAGTAAACTCTTCTTATCCATATCATAATCTGGTCATAACTATTCGAGAAACATTGAATTCATCATTGCATTTGCAGCTTGCAATGGGGCTGAAGTAGTTTTTCACATGGCTGCTCCCGATTCATCCATAAACAATTACCAGTTACATTACTCTGTCAACGTACAAGGTTTGTTTTCGAGCGATATAAAGTTATTGCCTCGTGCGATCATACGATCGTGGCAAGTTATAATTTTCACTTTATAATTTTGTCACTCATCAATGTCGCGGACTACAGGAACTAAAAACATTATTGATGCTTGTATTGAGACAAATGTTAAGAGACTTATCTATACTAGCTCACCCAGTGTGGTCTTTGATGGGGTGCATGGAATTCACAATGGGGATGAGTCGTTGCCATATCCCGATAAGGTATTCAGACAACCTTAATCACTCCGTCTATCTTGATTTATCATGACCAATTCTTGGGGTCGTAGGTCATTCTTTTTTGGTTAACTATGTTGTACCCCCATGTGGTTAAACTGAAATGCATATAACTACCTTATGTTTTTTTTTTATTGCCCAAAACTTCATTGTGCTGTCTAAAACTTAGAACCGTACCCCCGGTGTTGTCTAAAACATAGCATTGTACCCCAAATTAGGGGGTGTAAAGGAAAGCATGATCAAATAAACCACGAGGGGTTTTATGCTATTTACAAACCAGAGGGGTTTTTGTGCGTAGCTTTTAAACGATACGTGTGGTTATAAGTAATTTTAACCTTCATTTTCTTGAAAACCTCGACCATGTTGGATTTATAATTTCAGCACAATGATTCATACTCTGCCACGAAATCGCAAGGGGAGGCTCTAGTTATAAAGGCAAATGGCACGAATGGCCTTCTAACATGTTGCATTCGACCGAGCAGCATTTTCGGTCCTGGTGACAAGTTGCTTGTTCCATCGTTGGTCTCCGCAGCTAGGGCTGGGAAGTCAAAGGTATATAATATCTCCCCACCTCTTAAATGTACATAAATAATACTCGAGCTACTGGGGGAATTTCTTGATGGTGTGATTATCACCAGTTCATAATAGGAGATGGAAATAACATGTATGATTTTACGTATGTGGGGAACGTTGCCCATGCTCATATATGTGCTGAGCGAGCAATGGCATCTGGAGGAGACAAAACTGCTGGACAGGTAGCCGTTTCTTTCTTTTCTTTTTTTCTTAAAACCCCGTTTAGATAATGTCATCCGCTGTTTGCAACAGAAAGTTGTTAACTTGCAGGCGTATTTCATTACCAATATGGAACCGATTAAATTCTGGGAGTTCGTGTCACTTATTCTTGAGGGTTTGGGTTACGAGAGGTACTTTCTGTTTGAAAAAGGTTCTCTATTGATGTTTTTTTTTTTGGTTAGAAACAGGACACCGTTGTCGTAGGCATTTGCGATCCTTATTTCGGGCTTTCTGTATCCTGCAGGCCAAAGATTAAGATCCCTGCCTTCATTATGATGCCAATAGCATACATGGTGGAGTTGATATACAAATTATTAGCCCCATACGGTATGAAAGTGCCTCAGTTGACACCTTCAAGAATCAGACTTCTCTCTTGCAGCCGAACTTTTAACTGTTCTAAAGCAAATGAACTTCTTGGCTATGCCCCTGTTGTTAATCTCCAGGTTAGCACATAATGTCTGAGAATAATTTTTCTTTTTTATAAAATCCTCTTGTTATAAGTGTTGTCACCATTTTAAAACTTAATTCTATCTGAAAGAATGGAAACTAATTGAACTGAATCCCTGATGCTTCACAAAGTGCTGTAGTGATGGAATCTGTAAACTTCTGCAAATCCATGTGATGTGCATGCTATAACTTGAATAATCTCTTGCGATGTTACTCCATCAATCTAACTCACATCCAATAATCACTCAGTGTTCATCATTTTTATTTCCATTGCAATACATTAATGGGCATATTATTTTTTAGGAGGGCCTTAGAAGAACCATCGAATCCTACCCACACTTGAAGAAGGCTGCTGTTAGAAAGAGGGAATCTGAAACCGAATCACTTCTTGGCAATACAAAAGGTACCCGACGACGCGTTCTTTGCATAATTTATTTTGCTCATTTTTTTAGAATGTTGTTTTAATTGCATTGCATCATCAAAATATTGCCGGTACAGTGACACTTCAAGATCACAAAATCAAAACTGTATTTCGGGTTCATCTTTTTTATCTTTGACAGATCGATAGGAGAATATTGCAGCAGACAGCTGTGCAAGAAACAAGAACACCCGAAAACGCGACCTGTTGTTGTTTAGTACTTATGCTCAAACAGAGAATCTGAGGTACTTTCATAACCCAATGAATATTTTCAGACCATCCATCATACCCTGAATTTCTTTCAGCCCCACCGCTGCATCATGCTTTTTGTTATTTTCGTCGTCTTTTTTTTTTTTTTTATCTCATGCAACACTTGATGGATTTATTATTTCTTGGACAAGTTCATTGGTTGCTCTGTTTCGTGATCTCTATGTAGCAAACAGTATTATTGACAGTCGGAGGTTTCAACTTTCTCTTTGTTTTCTATTCACGTTCTGTCCCGTCACCTTTTTCATTCAAAATAAAATTCCTTTTGCCCCCCTATTATTTTAATTTATTAATAGTGGGCGGGGGACCATTTTTTATTGAAAGAATCACGTGATTTTAAAGATTTAACTAGAAAATCCTAAAAATCATACCAGTACAGTATAAAACAATCTACCTATCGCTTCTGGTTCGGTTCCACTTCGTTCATTTAGTGATGACACACATGGATTAATTCCGTGGAAGGAAAGTCTCGTATAGCTGACGACGAGGTTTCGATTTGATTGAAACTTCGACGAAAAAATGTAACGCAACATTGGAGTTTGAGTTCACGAAATTCCAAGATATACAACTTTTTTTTCTCTCTCCAACTATATTAAGACTTCCGAGCTTGATTACTTCGGTAATAGTTTATTACTACTTGGATCACGATCAAACTTTTCTTTACTGCACGGAGTTCGCATAGTGTTGAGGGTTAGGGGTGTTCACAATTCGGTAAATAGCATTGTTTGTGTGACTTTGAGCATGTCATTTGGCCCTAGATGATAGATAACTTTCACTGAAAGTCGGGTTGTTTCACAGATGATAATTAGGTTTAAATTCGCTTTCGCGAACTTAATCAGAATCTTAGGACTAATAAGAATCTCCTAACCATTATTTTTATTTTTATTTTTTAGGATGATAAAGACAAATGTGTGCTAATAAAATAAGAAAAAAAGCTTTGGAGAACTGAGACCACAGCATTAGATTTAAAAAAACCGTCCGTTATAAAGGTTCAAACAACGCTCTTGCAAGAATTAAAACGCCCATTCAATATTCACAAAGTGATATAACGCACTCTCTTTTATAAAGATGAATCTGCAAATTTAAGGGGTTTCATTTCAAAGAACCACGCCATTACCCCACTTTCCGAACATCTGCGAATGAAAAGCAGAGGAAATCGAAGACTCAAATCGACATAAAAGACAAAAGGAAAAAGAAAGC
Organism: Linderniella brevidens; assembly: GCA_004919715.1. Lineage (NCBI taxonomy): Eukaryota > Viridiplantae > Streptophyta > Magnoliopsida > Lamiales > Linderniaceae > Linderniella > Linderniella brevidens. Next base: position 5,029,785 of record SWDC01000145.1, read on the forward strand.
CTTCGCGTGGATTCTTTTTATGGCTTTATTCGCTTCTTTCACTTCGTATCGCCCATTATCCCAATCAGTCCATGCCTGGTTCGAAACTCGAGATTCGTGGTTTCTTTCTTTGGTCCTCAGTTTCCTCACAAAGATTGGATTTTTTTCCGTTTTTGATAAACCTAGCGAATCATTGTGTGATTCTGTTAAAGGATCTTATATTTCCATGCTGCAGTACTGGGATGATCTTTAATTTGCTCCTCTTTTAGATGTTCCGAAGACTTTACCTTTTCATGAAAAATTATCGATTTTCATAGATTTTTACCAGATTGCGCATGTTTTTATTTTCTTTTTTGTTGCCAAAGACCAAATACCGTTTCTGCAGAGAGGAAAACTGAAAAAAAAAAAATTAAATTTGATGCTAGTGCCCAAACAAAAAGTATAAATTTTACTTTTGTGATATGTACCTAAACTCATCTACAGTGTTTTTGTTGTGAATCGTCCACCTTCTTTATTACATTTAGTAGATACCATTCCTAGATTTGTTTTGAATTTCAAAACTGACTTTTTACAGAACATGACTGATCGTGGAGTGGAGGTGATAAATCGTAAGGGCTGTTCAAGGCTATTTATGGAATTTTCATCCTCATTTAGAGGAATCCCCTCACTTTCATTGGAGCCCATGTCCCCAGCTTCTTCGGCCACTACAGTTCCCGAATCTCCGATTCGAATAGTAAAGTCGAAGGGTCCATTCTCGGGCCTTGTAATTTGTGTTACAGGACTTTCTAAAGGTAACATTGCGTATCCTTTTTATAGATTTGTGTTGTTAATCGAAGTTATAATGTATACTGTCTTTGATCATGAGTTTAACGATCCAGTTATTATTTGTATGTAATTTGATTAAAAGGGATGTTACATTTTCGTGTACTTGGTTCTGATTTTTGTAGAAACTAGGAATCAAGTCAAGGAAGCAACAGAGAGATTGGGAGGTCAATATAGTCCTCATCTTCATCCTCACTGTACCCATTTGGTGGTTCAGATATCCTTTTACTGATACAATTCTATGAAATTATGTTGGATTGATTATTGTCCTAGTAAAGCTAATGAAGCACACCTGATCTATACTTGATGCCATTCATTTTTCGAAAATTTTCTTGATTTAGTTGGCAATAACTTTGCCCAATAGTACTCTGGTTGTTCTTTAATGCATGCCACAGCTTCCATGGACGCAAGTTTGAGCACGCTCTTAGACACGGGCCAATGGATGGGCTTTTCCTCGTGACGATTGGCTGGTTCGTAGATAGTGTCAAAAAGAACGGTAAATTATTAGCAGTACCACAAACTGTTTATTACCTACAAAACAAACCCACCTTCTTCATGCTCTAACCTCTAGTTTGTGACGATTTGTTGTGCGCAATGCTTCAATAGATGCAATTTTGATAGAAGTTGCACGTTTTTGTTCGTTCCAGTTAGGTTAAATGAGTCCCTCTACACCGTCAATAAAGCCGGAGATTCGAAAAGGCTTGAACAGAGCAATAATGGTGCTGATAATTCTTGTCTCCCTATTGGTTTTCTTAACCATTCTGCGAGATACGACGTAAATGAAGTCCCTTTTCTTGGAGAAAGCAGAGAGAGTAAAAGAATATCTGTTTCTTCTTCCTTGGCTGGTCAATCTTTCTATGTTGACTTAGATATCCACTCCGAGCTCCGAAGCAAGGTATATATAAAAAAAAATCGTGTTTTATTAGCAAGGTATAAAAGGACCATTTTTCAGTTCAACCTTGTAACTTATTGTTATGATTTCAGTTGGTGCTTAATCTTCTTTACTTTTTGTCAAAAACGTTCGTTTTGTTTTTTAAGGTTGCAAAGGCTCTATATGCAGAGGGTGTTAGATTACTCGATCGGTGGTTCATTGGCTGCGATGCTACTTACGTGGTCTGCGAGGGGCCTTCGACTAGGAAATATCTTGGGCACTCAAGTAATCTCGTTTCAGTGCGTGATTTTTGTTCATCTAAAACAGATTCATTTTCTTTTTTTTTTTTCCCAATTTTCTCACCGTGCTGCTATTTTTCGTTATTTTTTTCTATTCGTCAGCCATTATGGGTCCTGAAATCTACGAAAGAAAAATGCACGCAAAGGCTCGTTCGCTTATCAGCTGATTTGGTTCGGTACATAGCTTCAGGAGAGGTTTATTACTTGGTTCATTCGAGTTGCCCTGCTTTTTCTTTCTCATAGGCCCTTAAGTTTATTATATTTTTTTTTCCATTTCTTTGCAGGAAGTTGTTAAGAAATCTACTAATATCGAAAACACGCCTGCCCAAGAAATCGAAGTAAATCACGAAGAAAGGCAAGTGAAGGTGAACCGGGCCAAGGAAGACATCCGAAAGCGTAGAAATTATAGAATGCAGGTGCCATTAAATTCAATGATCTTTCCTTGTTTTGTCTTAATCTTTTTTTATTATCTTATTATTAACGCAATGATCTTGATCGCTTTTTTCGTTCAGAGTTGTCAAAATCCTATTCGCCCTATAACTCCGAGCATCCTCTTGGATTCGATCTGCTGGACTATATCAGAGCAAACATCAACTGCTGCTCATTACGCCGATCTTCAGGACCAAACATCAGCGTACTTAGAAGACAACACTAAAGATGATGTAAAAGAATCGGAATCTTCCAACTTGTGCCGTCCTCTTACAGAAAGGTCAGTCCAATCACACAATAAATAACTATAAATCACAATGATTTTTCTTGCAGTGCGTTAAATGACCATTTCACCTAAAAGCTTAAGCTTAAGGGGAGTGTCGTATCATGTTTTAGTTTTACATACTTTATTTTCGACTCGGCCCCTTACGTTTAGGCAGATTTCTTTACAGTCTAGCTCGTGTAATTTTCCTAAATGAGGGGTCGTGAGGATTCGTACCCAAGACCTCTTTGGCTCCTGAGCTCTGATACCATGTTAAATGAGCAATTCACTTGAAAGCTTAAGCTTAATGAGCGTGTATCATTTTTTTAATTTTATATACTTTATTTCCAACACAGTGAAAAGTCGGAGACAATATTTAAGGGCCATATCCTCACGATTCTTTTCCCGATGGATCGTTTCTCGGAGATGGGTCCTTCTTCTAGAACATTCTTCAGCAATACGGGTTTTACTTGCATGCAAGTGTTGGATCGTATCCATGAATTTTATCAGGTACGTAACTAACGAGCACCTTTGTATTAAATTCTTACGAAAATGTGCCTGAGATTAGGATGCTAAGTTTTTACTACTTGTGTTCTCAGGAGAGTATGTCAAGTGAGGAGATAGAAATAGCCATTCACACGGACTCTAAATATGGCGATCGACTTAGATCTCTTTATGCGAAGGAGAGTGTGCAATTTAAGAGGATTGATTTTATTGGCAGTCGTAAGAGTTTCGAGATGCTGAAGCGAGTTTCGGGTGATAATAATAGCAATGTGTACGAGCTACTCGTGAGAGCCTGAGCCTTCCTTGCGGGGTCGATCCCAGGGCCCGGTCCGGAATATAGTTCCTCAATAGTATGTATGTTTGTTTATTCTTGGCTTCGATTGTCATGAAATTTGATTTCCAATTTGTTGAGAAACTTGATAGTTTCGATTGTTCAATTTAATTTTCTAATTATTTTTTGGGAAAATTTCATTTAAATCCCCACTAACTAAATATCTTTCAACTAACTCTCATTGTCATAAATTTTATCACTTAGGGTGTGTTTGGTTTGTGGAAATTAGTAGAGAAAGGAAAATGAAATGGAAAAGGAAAACTAGTTTTTATATTTGGTTGATTCAAGAAATAGATAAAGAAATTCGAGCTTAAGTTTACACTTGAAACTAAGGAAAACTATTTTTTTCATCAAATGGCGAGGAAAACGAAAGAAAAAGTTATGAAAACCATTTTCTCTCAAATGTTCTTTTCCACACTAATTTCCTTATACCTCACACGGCCTTAAGGATCAAATGGAAAGTTAATCTTTCACATCAGGACCAAATCTTCTAAAATGACAATTTTACCGCTTAATTTGTATTTTTTTTAAGAAACAATTTCTCGATTTATATTCAATCGATCGAAATAAGAACGCCAGAAAACAAAAATAAAAAACCGAACGGAATTCCGACCAAATTCGTCTTCTCGGTCTTCGTCCAATTCATTCGGTTGTCAAAATCGTTGCCGTTGTCCTAGGGTAAGTCGCTTCGGCCTACATGGTTCATGAAATTATTTCTTTCCGGTTACGGTTAGCTCTCGACAATGCAATCGAAACAACACCGCATCTAGTTGAGCAGGGCAGGCCGGTTAGTTGGTGAGAAGACGCCGATGAGCAGAAAACGCCGGTGAGTAGGCACGCTGATGAAAAGCTGTTTCATGCCCCAGAAAAAAAAAATGATTGAGGTAATTCTGACCATGGACCGAGGAGAAAAGTAGTATTTGTAGTAAATGAGGTTACCGTGTCGAAATCACTATATCCATATGCATTTGTTATCCTGTATCAATTCAATATAGTGTACGCTTGTATGTGTCGTGAGCGCACCATATTTCGTCAGGGATGCAGACATGACTATCATCAATCTTATTCCGACTCATTTAATGACTCAAACGTGTGTGTTTTTCCAGGTCGTCAAAATATGCAACAATTTCCTTCTCAAGTATGTTTAAAGATTTAACAAGTGCAAAAATAGGAATTAGATACGGGTACAATCGCCGTACACGTAGGGTGTGTTTGGTTTGTGGAAATTAATAGGGAAAGGAAAATGAAATGGAAAAGAAAAACTAGTTTTTATGTTTGGTTGATTGAAGAAATAGATAGGGAAAAGAAAAGAATAGAAATCTAGCTTAAGTTTACACTTAAAACTAAGGAAAACTAATTTCTTCACCAAATGGTAAGGAAAACGAAAGAAAAACTTATCAAAACAGTTTTCTCTTCAATTTTCTCTTCCATGCTAATTTCCTTAAACCAAACACAACCGTAGTCTGGAGACAGCCGTATCTACATGAGCGTATGATGGATACTTAGTTTTGGTGATTGAGTAAGAACTGGAACCGTCGGTACCGAAACTACTACGGAGGACTGGATGCCAGCTGGAGCAAGCCAGTACCGGATCTGCAACAACATATGTCAAGGAAGGACAAGGTGCAGACAACAGAGTGGAACGCATTGAATGCAAGGCTGCGCTGAGTACTAGAGGAAAGCAGAAGACTTTCCCAAAGAGGCAAAAGCGGTACCCAGACGTAGAGTCAATACTGAGAGCCGCAGTACTCGAAAGAGGCAAAGAAGTTAATGTCGCAAGAGCGGGCTCAAACGTTCAAATCGCAACGGTTACTTCAGGAGCGCAAAATATAAAAGGCCGAAGAACCTCAAGACGTAGACACACATTTTAGCACTTGTAATCACTTTGTACGAAAAAGAGCTTTAAGTCTACGTTCATGAGTGCTCATATTCAAGTGTGATTTTGTAAACAACGGACTGTACAAAGTTGTAGTTAGAAGGTGTAGGTTGTACGTTAAGTAAACCATACTTCTAATGGTGCCTTCCTGAGGGAAGAAGGGGAGACATATTAGTTTATTAACACTCCGAACTTCCATAAACAACTTCGGTGTCAAACACAAACACGAACACAAACACAAACACAAACACAAACACTATACTATTCGGTACTCAGCAGTGATAACTTCTGCGTCACTGAGTGAATCAAGTGTAAGAAAACAAAATACACATACTACCGAAACCCTTCGATACTAAGAGTCAAACACTTAGAAAAATTTGAGTAGTGTTCATTCACCCCCTCTAAACACTACCTAGTACGACCCGATCCTAACAAGTGGTATCAGAGCAGGTTTTACTTCCTTCACACAATGAGTACCACCTATAGCAAGATGTCGATGTTCAACAGAGAAAACTTCCTGGAATGAAATATAAGAATGGAGTCACACTTATCAGCGCAAAACGAAGATATGTGGGATATTGTCACTGATGGGCCTCCCACTCTCCTCAAAATAAATCCAGCGCACGCTAATGACCCCTCACAACCGCAACAAGTTCCAAACATCAAAAGCGAGTGGACTGACGCCGAAAAGAAACTTATGAATCTCGACAAAGTGGCCAAGGATACACTGTTCAAGACATTGGACACATGAACTTTCAGACAAGTGATGCTGTGTAAAATAGCTGGAGAGGTCTGGCTAAAACTCTGTCAGATCTGTGAAGGGAATGAGCAAACTCAAGAAAAAAAACTCGTGGTTGCCATTCAAAACTCGTGATTTTCTTTTTCGAAAAAGAAAATCAATAATAAAATAATGCTATTTTCCTTGTTCATACTTCTGAATTTGTTCTTTTGTACCATCATTGCGCTGTGATTTGGGATATCAGCATTCATCATTTGGACCAAATGTTGCTTCTCAATATTGTTCAACATAGCACATGCCATTTTTACATCTGGTAGTGGATCCAACGTCAAAATTTGATTCCTTTTCCTTGAGTATGTCTCATTTAAGCCATTTAAGAACTACATCAGACTTGATCTTCCTTCTTCAGCCTCCTTCCACGCCTGCACCTTACAAGTACATCCTTGGCAAGTACATCCCCTGTATGCATTCCTCAACTGGATCAATTTGAGTCAATTCATCCCGTAGCCTTTTAATTTTGTAAAATACACGGCCAATGTGAGATTGCCTTGAGTAACCGTGTTGATTTCTCGTTGTAATTGAAAACTCTGAGGTCCATTTCATAGTTCTATATCTGTCCCAGCTTGCTCCACAATTAACAAGCATTCGTGGCCGAAGTATACCCATCGACTAGCCCACTTGAAATTGAATTGAGAATCTACGAGATTATGGTATCATTTACTCGATGCCCCTGCGCATAATCAGGACGTCGCACTTCAGGCATATAATATGTACTGTATATGAACCCTAGCTTATTTTTAGCACTCGTTTCTCGCTTCATCTCATCGCTCCAAGCGATGTAAAATCGCTGAGTTGCGAGCTGATACTTGACATCCCTATGTGGTTCCACGTCAATCGAGTGAGCGGATGAGTGTAACCTCCATAGTTCGCAGCCGGAATTTGTTGAAGTTCCTCTTCTCCATCTGATTCTTCATTTACCGAGTTTTCTCCATCGTTAAAGAGAGGAATCAAATTGAAATTGTTCCTTTATAGTTTTGTTTGATACCATCTAGATTTTGAGAATCAATTGTAAACATCTACTGAAAGAGAGATTGAAGGGAAAATATACATTCGCATGATTTTTATCCATATACGAATTACAACAAATAACAGAGGGAAAGAATGGCAGAAATAGTTAAGTTTTGAGAATTTAATTACAAACCAGTTAACGTTTTGGCAGAATTGTTAAGTTTTGAGAATTTGATTACAAAACTAGTTAACTTTTTAACTTTACTAATCAACTTTTTTTAAATCCTAATTATTATTATTATTATTATTATTATTATTATTATTATTATTATTATTATTATTATTATTATTATTATTATTACGGCAAATGAGACTTAAATACCTAGTGGGATAAAAAAAGCCACACCAGTCCCATGTCAAAAAATTTTTGTATATACATACCTAATGGAGTAAAATTATTACAAATAGGTACATGTCCCATGATATTACCATTATACATTCATTTAATGAATTAACAATTTCATTTCTCATTGTTTTTTTTTTCATTTCTAATTTTCCTAAACCTAATGCCATTGACAGCAAAAAGAAATTCTGGGCGGCCACGATTGTCAACCGCCGTCCACTCGTGCCTGTGCCGGAAAAGGTGCGAGATACCCATTCCACGGTGGATTTCTCGCTCCAATTACTTTTATCCAGCTAAGCTTCTAATTTGCTTTATGTTTGGCTAATCGAATGTACTCGTGTGGTCGAGCTTGAGCGAAATCCGGTGAGTTGAATAGCGATTAAACGTGAGATGTAAGGTTGAGAGGTCAGTATTTGGTAGTAATTAGGCTAATCTGTCGGGATTCTTAATTTTTATATAATTGTTATTACGTATCATTTTTCTGTTTATTACGTACCATTTTACGTTTTGTTCTTGTACCTAAATATGTTATTTGATGTACCTCTACTAACATTCGACATTTATGTTATGCCTGCATATTTTGTACCGTTATAAGCTATATAGATGTATCATTTGTAATTGGTTACCTTACTATTTATACAAGTTGTCATATTATTTGAAGCTATGCAATCTACAAATCCAGTTGGTGGCGGGATATTATTTGCATTGTGTGAGTATAAAAGGAGACATTCCTACTATTGATCAATGAAGCGACGACGTTTATTGATATATACATATGCCTCCAAAAAAGGTGGTTGGATATCGTCGTACGTGTAGAAAGGCCGTATCGACGTAGCGTCGGTATTTTTCATATATTTTGTCCAAATGTATTATTGCACATTCTTTGTTGATGTATGTTGCTGATGTTATGTCTGGATGTATAAATGGTGATGTATGTTCATGATTGTATTTAACATGAGGTACGCATACGCATTTCAGAAGATGTTCGATGTTAATCGTAAATGTTGGGTACGGCAACTAAATGTACATAGGTACTACAAATTAAGCATATAAGGTACATCTTCGTCGTTACATATGATATGATGTTCCTTACGTCTTTGATACATCATATTAGGGTAAGTGTTTTCAAGACCGTTCGAATTAGTTTTTCATGCTAAATCTTCCTAAAATACTTATATATAGTATATGCTACCTCTGTTATCAAATTGGGTGCATTAAACCTTATATGCAGAATTAATTCCTCACACTCCTAGATTCATTAGAATAAAAGGATACTAACAAAATCATCTTATAACATAGTTTTGAAATGTGGTGACTACGAATATGCAATTTTTTTCAATAAATCATTTAATTATCATTATGTTTGATTACCATGACGTAGCAATACGTGTTTTGCGTAAGAATCTATAATTTCGATGGTGGTACAACCAAACTTAAACAAGTACCCCATATAATAATATAGGGTACAACTACGTGGTTACAAATGATACAATATCATACGTGTGATAGGTACGGTGTAAACTGAGGCAAGAGTACGCTAGCACACCTGAGGAGGTACTTCGTAATAAAATAAAAAAGCTGTGATTTTATTGGAGACAGCTTCTGACACGATAAGACATGTTTCTGACATACGAGGTAACCTGTTCACGAAAGGATAACTCGTCTGACATGTCGAAAACTTTCAGAAGATGTTTGATGTCAATTGTAAATGTTGGGTACGACAACTAAACGTAAATAGGTACGACATATTAAGCATATAAGGTACATCTTTGTCGTTACATATGATACGGTATCCCTTATGTCTTTGATACATCATATTAGGGTAAGTATTTTCGAGACCGTTCGAATTAGTTTTTACATGCTAAACCATCCTAAAATACTTATATATAGTATTTGTTACCTTTGTTATCAAATTGGGTGCATTAAACATTATACGC